>PITA01024745.1:0-25687 GCA_004023965.1 Spilogale gracilis | reverse complement strand
TTATGGGGTGAGTTTTTTCCACCTTGTCATTTTATCCAGGTAAGAATAGATGAATGAGAGAACAAAAATACTGAAAGAGTAGGGATGACCCTAGAAAAATATACACTAACCAAATCAGAGGAGACCTGAAGCTGGGGGGGGGGGGAGAAGAAAGGAAAAAAAAATCTCTATCTCTATCTCTATCTGTCTCTCTCTCTATATATGATTAGACTAGTGAATAGAACAGAGCAACACACTTGATTTTGGGTATATTTTGGTCTGTTAGAAGAAACTGCCTCCCAAAATTTTAAAGAAAGAAAAACTTATATACGTACAAAAATAAGGGTATACCCATTGAAGGAGTGGAGTATGACTGTAAAGATGAAAATTTAAAAAGATTCTAAAAAAGGAATTAATAAGATAAGAAGTTGGTTGAAAAAAGAAAAAAAAAGAGGAAAGAATATGATGAGGCTGGAGACTAGATAAAAGCCATGCACTAGATTTAGGATATATTTTTATCTATTAGAAGAAACTGTATCCCAAAATTTTAAAGAAAGAAAAACCTATATGTATACAAAAAATACACTTAAATACAATGAAGGGATGGAATGTGACTAAAACAATGAAAATTTAAAAAATATTTTTGTTTAGAAAAGGTATTGATCAAATAGTTAAAAAACTGTTAAAATAGGAAAGAGAAAATATTTTTTTTTTTAAAGATTTCACCCATTTGACAGAGAGAAACACAGCCAGAGAGGGAACACAAGCAGGCGGAGCTAGAGAGAGAGAAGCAGGCTTCCCGCGGAGCAGGGAGCCCGATGTGGGACTCGATCCCGGGTCTCCGAGATCATGACCTGAGCCGAAGGCAGTCGCTCAATCAACTGAGCCACCCAGGCGCCCCAAGAGAAAACATTTTAAAAATAGAATAAGAAAAAATAAAATAAAAAAAAATTAACTTTGAAAGACTAAAGAATCATGAGGAAAAATCCATGAATTCTATATGCTGCATTCCCCTAGCTCTGGTTCTCATTGATGGTCTTGGCTGGGTGTTCTCACTGATCTTCTGGGGGAGGGGCCTGTTGTACTGATTCTCAAATGTCTTTGCCCAGGTGGAACTGCCCCGCCCTTGCCAGGGGCCAGGCAAAGCAATCTGCTCAGGTTTGCTCTCAGTAGCTTTTGTTCCCTCAAAGCTTTCCATACAGCTTTGGAGAATGGGAATGAAGATGGCGACCTCCCAGTTTCTGGCCCAGAGGAGCTGAGAGCTCAGGCCCCACTCCTCAGTGCGCCCCCAAAGGAAAGCAGTCAGTCACGCCTGTCTCCCTGCTCTCGGGCTGCACTCTGTGCTCACCTGGCCTGCGACCGATCATTTCTGTCTCTGGGGCTCAGCCCCCTTCGGAGTCTCCAAACCCAGCAGATCCTGCAATGTGCTCTCCTGCTACTCCTCCCGGTGGAGGAAGGAGGGGGTCTCCCCGCATCTGCCACTTATGGGGTCCTTACTCAAAGAGCAGTGGCCCAACTGCACCTCGGACCACCGTTTAAGGTAAGCCCGAGCTGCGAGCCACCCCCCCTCCCAGGCTCTGTCTCTGCAGCTGCTTCCTGCTCCGATCCCTGGGACTCTGCCATGCTCAGGCGCCTCGGGTCCTTCTGTGACCACACTGTCCCAGAGAGGGTTCCACCCCCCACTTAGCTTCTGAGATGACATCCCTCAGTGGAGCAGACTCCTAAAGGTTCTGATGTTGTGCTCTGCTGCTCTACTGCTGCCGGGAACCCCCCGTCCCCCGCCGTCTGTCTTCCCAAATGTCGCCTCCCATTCATTGCTCTACACATCCTACCTTCCAGAATGTGGTCACTTTTCTGTTCCTAGAATTGCCACTCTTTTTCTTTTTGATCCCTTGTTGGGTCTGTAGGTGTTCCGACTGGTTTGATAACCATCTAGCTGAACTCCTGGGACCCGATGGTATCCAGGTCTCCTACTCCTCCGCCATCTGGCCCCTCCCCTAGTCTTGCCATTTAAAAATAATTACCCTCACTAAATAAATAATTACTCCCATTTAAAAATAATTAACTGTATCTAGTTGTTTGAGCTTCAGCCACGGCATACTATAAACCTCACTCTTTTAGGCTTCATTTAGTGTTGTTTTCTACAGATAACTACATGTTTACTTCTGGTCATCATTCCTTGCGTTAGGTGTTTCTTTTGCTGGACTGAAGTTCATTTATCTTTTTTAACTTATTTTATTTCTTCCCATCAGCCTTCTCTGAAGTTCATTCTTTAGCATGTTTTTCAGGGAGGGCTCATTGGACCAATATCCCCATGTTTTTGTGTGTTGATAATGTTTTTTGTCCATTCGAAAGATCTTACCTTCCTGGTGGGCCTGAAAACCCTGCTCCATTTCTCGGCAACTGTTTTCAAATTGGTAAATAGGGATGTGGGGAAAGGTGGGCCCAATATTCCCCTTCCTGGGCTGTCCTTTATTCTGAGTTCTTGGCTCTGTAAGTCCTGATAACTTTGATAGTGCTCTAGCACCTTCAAGTAGATTAAAAAATGTTACTCTAGGGACACCAAGTAGATTAAAAAAATGTTACTCTAGGGACACGTGAGTGGCTCAGTCAGTTAAGTGTCTGTCTTCGGCTCAGGTCAGAGTCTCAGGGTCCTGGGATCCAGTCCCGCATTGAGCTCCTTGTTCAGCAGGGAGACTGCTTCTCCCTTTGACTGCCCTTCCCCCTACTTGTGCTCTTTCTCTGTCTCTGATAAATAAATAAGTAAAATCTTTAAGAAAAATTAGGCTAACTTTTTTAAAAAGATTATTTATTTATTTGAGAGAGAGTGCATGAGTCAGTGGCAGAGAGAGAGAATCTCATGGGAGTCCCCACTGAATGTGATGCCCAGTGTGTGGCTCGATCTCACAACCCTGAGATCATGACGGGACCCGAAATCAAGTCAGACGCTTAACCGACTGAGCCACCCAGGTGCCCCTCGGCTAGCTTTTATAGTTTTTTCAGTAGAACAAAACAAGCTAGCCCATCATTTTCAGAAGAGAACCCGCTTTGCTCAGTTTGAGTTTTGGTGAATCTTTAAACTACTTTTCGAGGACTTCTAATTGCTTATTTTTTAAAAAAAAGATCTGTTTCATAGTGTCTTGGACATTCAGCATAGTTTCTGCTGTTAAACATATCGAAGCATTTGAAGCATATGCTTTTGTTCTGTCTTAGTGTTCTAGTGTCTTCCTTTCTCCCTTATGGAGCTTTGTCCCTTGTGTGTCCTACACTTTTTGATTGTGAGCTAATCTCCACCAAGAGTTCTTTGTGTTGGAGTTCTGATACAGTCGTTTTCTCATGGAGAAGTTTGCATTTGCCTCTGGTAATACTCGAAGCATTTCATGATCTCTGGCTGATTTTAATATTAATTTTAGGTTTATAGGTAGAGGAGGAATGGGGATGATTATTAATAGCAGTGGGGTATCTTCTTGGGTAGCAGAACGTTCTGGAAGAGATAGTGATGATCCCTACAGAACTTTGTGAATAGACGAAAACCACTGAGTTGGACACTTTAACGTCATGTGGCTTTTACTGTATGTGCACTGTATGATAGAAACATGAAAAAAATCCAAGTTTATGTACATGTAAGTAATGTAAATTCAGATTACATATCACCACCAAGGCCCGGGGTGGGGGGCAAGACATTTTGCTGAATCCTGCGCCTGGGGAGAGTCTTTTTTAGTCCTTATTTAAAGACAGAGCAACAGCTCAAGGGGTTTTTACTCTAGCTCTTGCCTCATATAATCCTTAGGCCTTGTTCCTGCCTTTGGTGGGTATTAAAATCCCAACCTCAGACTTTTATGCCTTCAGTCTAATACCTCTGAAAGTCACCAGGATTTTCTTCCTTCTTACCATTCTAATTTGATTTTTTTTTCATTATTGACCCTGGGGATTTTATTCTCTTGCTTTAGGTTAGCTAATTATTTTGAAACGTGGGTTACTATATTGTAGTGTCACTATAGTACATGCGTTCATCACTTTCCCTGTTTCTGCCCCTGCGTACAACGCTGCAAGAAACGTTCTTGTACATCTATTCTTCTGGGATGATTCTTTTAGTTTTTTGTGAGGTCAAGGCTGAGAAGTGGAACTGTTTTGTCTGTCGGGGAGAAAGATTTCCTTGGCTCTTCAAGGTCCTCCTAGCCAGACTCAGAATTAAATTGACACGCGATAGGAGAAAAATCAAAATTTTATTTTGTACATACAGGGAACCCATATAGATGCAGAAATTCCAAAGAGAGTCAGGCAAATTGAAGGACATGTGTCATTCTTAACTAAGGATAAGTGGGTAGGGGCCAGGGACTTCAAAGGGAAAAAAATACAATTCACAGAAAGATGAAGAAGGGTTCGTGTTTGGTAGACAAATATTGGCTGCCCCCACCCCCAGGGACAATGCGACACAGCGGACTTGGCTTAAACAGGTCTCACTCTGTTCCTCCCTTTCTACCTTTCTTGAGACCATAATGTAGTTATGTATGGTGATAGCTGTCTTCTTGGAGGAGATTCTGCATCTTAATTCTTTTTAGGCAGTTGAGGGGAGGCAAAGAGCTTTTCCTGATTCTGCTGGGTTTTGATGCTTTTTAATTTGCAATAATCCCCATGTCAAAGTGGTGCCTCTCTTGGGGGCAGCCAACCGTTGGCCCCTACATGTCAAATATATGTGCATTCTGAATTTCCATAGCTCGATAATTTTTAAGGGTTACTGTAGAACTCCCCCACCCAGCGAGGCTCAAGGCCACCCCTAGCCAGGGCTGTGAAAGTGACAGCAGCACCCGCCCCCCAGCTTAGCATGAGAAGGAGCTTTGAGGAACCTTAACCTAAGTAAGCTTCCATGGAGGGTAAGGAAGGTGGAGGGAGAGGAGACGGGGAGGACACCTCTATCTCTGGAAGGGTATGTTGGACGGCTTCTAACAGGCCAGGTGCTTGTTTGAATAATTAACTTTGCAAAAAAACCCTGTGGTTTGTGAAGTAGTTCTTATCCACTGTAGAAGGAATAATTCATACTCAAGATCAGGTTTGTCCTTCTTTTAAACCATAACGCTTTTAAATCATATACCAAGAACAACCGGCCCGTAGAGATAATTCTCAGGCTCCCGCGAAGGTGGTTCTAGCATCTGCTCGCTTGTTCTGGAGCCTGGTTTTGTTCACTTTTACTTATTGGATTCACCTCTCAATTTTTATCCTCACGGGGGTTGACTTTGAAGGTGATTCTTTCCAATTTAGGTTTAAGACTCTCCCTTCTAGGATGCTGGCTTTCTTCTTCTCTTCCAGATGTTGACTGTCTTGACTATATCTCTGGACAGTCTCCCTTAGCCCTCCCAAGATCTGCCCCTGGCCCTCCTGTGACGGGCTGAAGTTGGAATAAAATAGCCATCGAGGCACTGAAACTTGTGTTTCTTTTGCTATCATGGAAGATCGCATTAAGAGTTAATGGAGAAGATGAGTGCTATCTTAATAATCATATATACAACTGACATTGTTATTTTTACTTATTTTTCTAAAGGTGTATTTATTTATTTATTTAGAGAGAGAATTCAGGGGTAGGGAGGGGCAGAAGGAGAGGATAGAAAGAATCTCAAGCAGACTCCTCAGTGAGCTTGGAGCCCGATGCTCGATCTCCCAACCCTGAGATCATGACCTGGGCCGAAATCAAGAGTTGGATGCTTATCTGATTGAGCCACACAGGCACCCCTGACTTTGATATTTTTGTATGAATGGTAAGGAAATAGAGAGAACTGGCTAATGACCAGTATGAAAGTAAAGCTGTGAGTTTTAAGTACAGAGGATTTATTAGGAAAAAAGAGCTTTGTCAGGCAACATTTTGCAGCTTATTTTAATAGTTTTAAAAAACATTTCATTATTTATTTGAGAGAGAGTGAGAGAGAGCATGATAAGGGAGAAGGTCAGAGAGGGAAACAGACTCCCTGCGGAGCTGGGAGCCTGATTCAGGACTCGATCCCGGGACTCCAGGATCATGACCTGAGCTGAAGGCAGTGGCTTAACCCACTGAGCCACAAAGGCACCCTGTTTTAATAGTTTTTAAACTGGAGGAGATGTGGTCGATGTTACATGCAGACATGTTAGCAACACATTTCAGTGTTTGAAAATTTTGCTAGTGAAATTGAAGATGCCTTGGAATGAGAAACAGTCATGTGGCTTACAATCTGCTTGAAAGACTGTAAATTACAAATGTTATTGTTTAGTAGTTGGCTTCCAAGTTAAACAAAGGTTATGGAGTCTGAAAATGATTGCAGGAACGATAATTCTTAGAAAAATGTCAAGGAGCTTCAGGAGTTTCCGAGCTGTATATGAAGAAGAGATCATTTCAATCCTTCCTCCTTGCTGCGAGAGCTGACTATCAGCAAGATGATGGGGGTGGACGGCACTTGGTGGAAATGAGCGTTTATCTTTGACTGGCTGTGGTAACCGGCATGGCCCCAGCAGTGTTCCCTGGGAATTTGTTCTCTGTGGCAGTGGATGGTGCTCTGCTCTAAGCATTGTAGGGATTCAGAAAGATTTTTCTTTAAGTTCAAAATCCCTATGATTTATTTTATAAAAATTATTACATCCATTTTCTTGAATGACCTTTGGGATTGTTGACCTGTTGTATTGTGGTTATTTTCAATGATTAAAAAAAATGAGATTCTGGGTGCCTGGGTGGCTCAGTTAGTTAAGCATCTGTCTTTGGCTCAGGTCCTGATCCCAGAGTTCTGGGATCAAGTCCTGCATTGGGCTCCCTGCTCAGCAGGGAGCCTGTTTCTCCTTCTCCTGCACCTTCCCTCCACTCATGCGTGCTCTCTCTCTCTCGTAAATAAATAAAATATTTTTTAAAAATGAGATTTTGGGGGCGCCTGGGTGGCTCAGTTGGTTAAGCGACTGCCATCGGCTCAGGTCATGATCCCGGAGACCTGGGATCGAGTCCCACATCGGGCTTCCTGCTTGGCGGGAAGCCTGCTTCTCCCTCTCTCACTCCCCCTACTTGTGTTCCCTCTCTGGCTGTGTTTCTCTCTGTCAAATAAATAAAATCTTAAAAAAAAATGAGATTTTGCTATTCAGAAATGGACTATCTTTTGTTTTTAATTTCTCCCAGAAATGGAAATGTTTCACAGGCTCCCTTTAGGAATGTAATTATCTGGTTAATCTTAGTGTGTTATAGAAGGAGATTACAAAGCTTTTCTAGATCTTTGTCTTGGGCTGCTATAACAAAATGCCATAGACTGGCTGGCTTAAACAACAGGTTTTTATCTCTCATAATCTGAAGGCTGAAAATCCAGAATCAAGGTGATGGTAGATTTGGTTCTTGGAGAAAACCTCTTCCTGGCTTGTAATCAGCCTTGGTGGGTCCTCACATAGCAGAAGAGAGATAAGAGAGGGAGCTCTCTTCTTGTTACAAGAGCCCCTACCCCTGTCATGGTGGCCCTACCCTCATGACTTACTCTAAACCTAATTCCTCCCCACCTCCAATACCAGCACATTCTGGGATAGGGCTTCAGCCTATTTCTTAATAGATACTGAATTTGAATTTTGAGAGGATACCAACATTCAGTTCATAATAGATCTCATGCCTTTAAATTTCATTCCAAGAAGATGCCTCCCAACTCCACATTTCTAATAGAAAAAAATACATATCTCATACACACACACACACACACACACACACACACATGTTATATAGAGTGTCTTGAAAAATATCTTGAAGTTGTGCACAGGGCAATTTCTGGGACCACTGATCAGAATTTTTCTGTGCTTTCTTTGAATAGATAACACTCGTCTTTCAGGGAAATGGTTTCCCATTGGTTTTCTTCCCATTTCCCTTTCTTCATTTTTATCTACTAAGGAAACAATTTTATTTTTCACTTTTATTTTTAAAGATTTATTTATGTATTTATTTATTTTCCTGAGAGAGAGTGTGTGAGTTGGGGAGGGGCAGAGGGAGAGGGAGAGGAGAAGCAGACTCCTGCTGAGTGTGGAGCCTGAGACTCAGGAGATCATGACCTGAGCTGAAACCAAGAGCCAGACTCTCAAGCTCAACGACCTGAGCCACCCAAGTGCCCCTTGATCGAACAATTTTAAAAGAAATATTGAAAAAAATAATCAAATCCCATCACTCTACATAAGGCACTTTTTTAAGGTGTAAGTTCCATTTTTTAGTTTTTTTTACTTATATAATTAGAGTCTACAATCTTGTTTTCTGCTTATTTTTATTCCACTTACAACTGTCAAACATATTTCCCTAGTTACATCATGAGCTTTATCATCATGATGCGATTTTATGATTGCATGATAATCTGAAGAGATGAAATAGCACATTTACTGAACCATTTTGATGGAGACCATTCTAAAGCACAAGAGGGAGAGATTCCCTCCCCCCCTTTCTCCCAAAGATGCAAGGGTCTTTTTGTCTGTATTCCGAAGTGCTCAGTTATTTTGGGGGAATACCAAGTGTTTAGGGAAACTACAGTCCAGCTAAGAGACAAATTTTTTAAAAAAGTTTTTCATTATGTGGTGGTGATCTCAGGGTCATGAGATTGAGCCTAGTGTTGGCCTTAGCAGGGAGTCTGCTTGATTCTCTCTCCCACTGCCTCTCCCCTGCCCCCCCGTATGTATGTGTGTGTGTGTATATATATATATATATATATATATATATATATATATATGTCTTTAAAAATTTTACATTATAAAAAGCAAAGCAAGCTTGTTACAAAAATTTTAGAGAGAAAAAAAGAAGAAAAATCAGCTTTAATTCCATCTTTGAGACTACCACTGTAGGTTTCCTTCCATTTTTTTTAAATTAGTACATTCTCTGCCCCCAGATTTGTTTTTTTTTCCCATTCTTTGTTTTTTGCCTTAAAAAAAATACAGAATACATGAGTACATTCTTGCTGTAAGAGATCAAAGTAATGATTAAGTGGAGAGGAAACAATAAATTTCCCCTTCATCTAGCATTCTAACCTCCCCACCCTTTGGAAGTAAATTTCTATTCAATATTTGGTAAGGATGATTCCAATTTTATTCCTCTGTAGCTATAAACACACAAGTATATATATATATAGCTATTTCTTTTCTTTTTGAAAATAGGTTTTCTACATTGCTTTGTATCTTGCCTTTTCAATTTACAATGTATCTTAGAATCAGTTTCATATTATTATTCTATATTCTCTTTAACAGTTGTTTCATATTCTATAGAAGGGATTATACCAGAATTTTTAAATGTTTCTTTTATTGATAGGCATAGAAGTTTTTCCCATTTTTTAAAATAACAAACAATGTTACAGTGGATATTCTTGTACATATCTTTTTGGAACATATGTGAGACTTTCTATGTGGTACGTCCCTTTAAGTTGAATTTCAACTTCACATAGTAGACATGTTTAAAATTTTGAGAGATTTTGTCAAATTGACTTGAATTTACATCCTTTCTAATAGTATACTGGGGTCTCTGTTTTCTTTAATTCTTGTCCCCAAGTTTTACATCATAAAATATTTTTTTTGATAACTTAGGCATGCTTTTTATTGCTTTAGTTTGTATTTCTTTGGTGGCCTGGGTGGCTCAGTTGGTTGGGTGACTGCATTCGGCCAAGTCATGATCCCGAGCCCGGCATCGAGTCCCACATTGGGCTCCCTGCTCGGCGGGAGGCCTGCTTCTCCCTCTCTCACTCCCCCTGCTTGGGTTCCCTCTCTTGCTGTGTTTCTCTCTGTCAAATAAATAAAATATTAAAAAATTTTTTTGTATTTCTTTGAATTACGATAGATTGGGCTTCTTTCACTTAGCATAATGTTTTCCATATTCATCAATAGTGTAACATGGACCGGTACTTCATTTCCTTTTTGTTTTTGTCGTTTGTTGTTTGTTGGTTGGCTGGATAACATTCCATTGTATAGATAATATACTACATTTTGTAGTATATTATTGTATAATTTTGTAATATACAATATTGTAATATTGTATTTTGTAGTATATTATTATGGATAATATGCTACATTTTGGTTATCCATTACCCACCAGTTGCTAGACATTTGGGTTGTTTATTCTTTTTTACTGTTATGAATAATGTTGCTATGAATATTAACATACAAGTGTTTGGGTGACATGTT
The DNA here is from genome assembly GCA_004023965.1 of Spilogale gracilis. Taxonomy (NCBI): domain Eukaryota; kingdom Metazoa; phylum Chordata; class Mammalia; order Carnivora; family Mephitidae; genus Spilogale; species Spilogale gracilis. The sequence continues at coordinate 15,577 of PITA01024745.1, read as the reverse complement.
TTTGATTTTCTTGTGTATGGTCCTGGGAGTGGAATTGCTGGTCATATGGAAACTCTACGCTTAAATTTTTGAGCAGTTGCAGAACTGTTTTCCTAAGTGACTGCACCATTTTATGTTCCCATCAGCAGTTTATTAGGGTTCCAGTGTTTCCATACCCTTATCAACACTTACAGTCATCTGTCTTTTTAAAAAAATTATAACTATCCCAGTGGGTGTGAAGTGATACCACACTATGGATTTGATTTGACTTGTTGATCATCTTTTTGTGCTTATTGGCCATTTGTATATCATCTTTGGAGTCATGTCTATTAAAATTCTTTCACCATTTTTAAACTGGGTTGTCTTTTTATTGTGGAGTTGAAGAATTCTTTGTATATTGTAGATTCAAGTCCTTTATCATATATATAATTTGCAAATATTTCCTTCCATTTTGTTGGTTGCCCTTTAACTTTCTTGACAATGATATTTGAAGCACCAAAGTTTTTAATTTTGATAGAGTCAAAATATGTATTTTTAAAAATTTTGTTGCTTGTGCTTTTGGTATTTTATCTAAAAAGGTTTTGTTTAACCCAAAGCCATGAAGATTTAATCCTATATTTTCTTCAAAGAAATTTATATTCTATGATCCATTTTCAATTAATTTTTGTAGATGATGTGAAGTAGGTGTTCAAATTCATTTTTTCTACATGTATATATCCATTATTGCAATGTTATTTGTGAAAAAGATTATTTTCCCCATTGAATTATCTTGATATCTTTGTTGAAAATTTGTTTATGTGAAGTTTCATTTCTAGACTCCTACACTGATATGTCTATCTCTATGCCAGTACGACACAGTCTTGATTACTGTAGTCCTTTTTTTTTAAGATTTTACTTATTTATTTGACAGAGAGAGAGAGAGAATACAAGCAGGGAGAGCTGCAGGGAGAGGAAAAGAGCAAGTTCCCTGGTAGATTACTGTTGTTTTGTAGTAAATTTTGAAATTGGAAGGGTGAGTTCAACTTTGTTTAACCGAAAAACCTTTTTGGTTATTCTGTTTCCCTTGGATTTCCATACGAATTTTAGTATCACCTTGTGAATTTCTGCAAAATCATAGGAGCTGGAATTTTGACAAGGATTACGTTGAATGCACTGATCAATTTGGGAAGTGCTGTCATTTTGACAATATTAAGTCTTCTAATCTATGAACATGGGATGCCTTTCCATTTATTTTGGTCTTAGATATCTTTCAATGATATTTTGCAGTTTTCAATGCACAAGTCTTGCATTTCTTTTGTTATATTTATTCCTAAGTATTTTATTCTTTTTAAGGCTATTGTAAATGTAGTTGTTTTCTTAATTTCATTTTTTTGGATTATTCATTGCCAGTATATAGAAATACAGTGATATTTTATATTTGTCTTGAACAAACTCAATGAACTCATTTTTCACTCAGTTTTTAACTCTTATACGCTTCCCTTCCATTTCTTTTCTTGCCTAGTTGTCTGGCTTGAACTCCCAGTGCAATGTTGAACACAGGTGGTGAGAGCAGTAATTTTTTTCTTTTTCTTGGTCTTAGGGAGGAAGCTTTCAATCTTTCATCATTAAGTATGATTTAACTGTGAATTTTTCATATAAATTCTTTATTAGGTTGAGGAAGTTCCCTTCTTACTAGTTTTTGAGTGTTTTTACCATGAAAAAGTGTTGGGTTTTGCCAAATACTTTTTCTGCATCTATTGAGATGCTCATTTTTTTTGTCTTTTATTATATTAACATAGTATATTACATTAATTGATTTTCATATGTTAAACCAAAATTGTGTTTCTTGGATAAATCCTACTCAGTCATGTTATAAAATCCTATTCACATGTTGCTGGATTCTGTTTGCTAATATTATGGTGAGGATTTTTACATCAATATTTGTAAGGGATATTGTTTTTTCTTTTCCAGTGATGATTTTGTCTGGTTTAGGTATCAGGGTAATACTGGTCTCATAAAACGAGCCTGGGAAGTGTTCCTTCCTCCTTTATGTTTTGGAAGGGTTTTTGAAGGATTGATGTTAATTTTAGTTTAAAAATCTGACAGAGCGGTGCCTAGCTGGTTCAATCAGTAGTGTGTGACTCTTGATCTCAGGATTGTGAGTTCAAGTCCTATGTTAGGCATAAAACTTACCTTAGAAAACAAAGTTTAAGAAAAATAAAATAAAAATCTGATAGAATTCTCCAGTGAAGTCATCTGGTTCTGCATCGTTCCTTGTGGGACGTTTTAAAATTACTAGTTTAATCTCTTGTAAGTATATTCAGATTTTCTATTTTTTCTTTAGACAGTTTTGATAGTTTATGCCTCTAGAGTTGTCCATTTAATTTAGGATATCTAATTTGTTGGCATATAGCTCACAGTATTTCTTTTATTTCTGTAAGGTTGGTAAGGAAGGAAGGGAGGAAGGAAGCGAATGTCCCTTTCATTCTGATTTTACTAATTTCAGTTCTCTTCCTTTTTCAGTCTAGCCAAATCAATTAAAACTTTTTTAAAGGAACACAATTTTTAAAGATTTTAATTGTTTGACAGAGAGAAACACAGCCAGAGAGGGAACACAAGCAGCAGGAGTGAGAGAGGGAGAAGCAGGCTTCCCACAGAGGCAGGGCTTGATCCCAGGACTCCGGGATCATGACCTGAGCTGAAGGCAGAGGCTTAACCCCTGAGCCACCCAGGCGCCCCTGTTTGCAATGATTTTATCTATTTTTCTATTCTCTAGTGCATTAATTTTGGATTGAGTCTTTATTATTTCTTTTCTTCTGCTTTCTTTGCATTCAGTTTGTCTTCTTTTTCAATTTTCTTAAGGCAAAATTTAGGTTATTAATTTGAGATTTTTTTTCCTTTCCTCCCTCCCTCCCTTTCTTTCCTTTTCTTTCTCTCTCTCTCTCCTTCTCACTCTTTCCTTCCTCCTTCCCTCCCTCCTTTCCTCCCTTCCCTCTCCTTCCTTCTTTTCTTCCTCCCTCCCTACCTCCTATCCTTCCTTCCTCCTTCCCTCCCTCCCTTTATTCATTTGTTCTTTCCTTCCTTCCTCTCTCCCTTTCTTCGTTCCTTCCTTCCTTAGCTTGTTCCTTCCTTCCTTTCTTCCTTTCTTTCCTTCTCTCCCTCTCTCTCTCTCTCCCTCTCTTTCCTCCCCCCCTCCCTCCCATCTTTCCTTCCTTCCTCCCTAGGTTTGTTCCTTCCTTCCTTCCTTCATTCCTGCCTTCCTTCCCTTCTTTAAAGTATAGGCATTTGCAGTTATAAATTTTTCTTCAAGCACTGCTTTAGCTGTATTCTATGTTTTAGTATGTTGTGTTTTCATTTTTATTCACTCAAAGTATTTTCTAATTTTCTTGCAGTTTCTTCTTTGATGCATTGGTTATTTAAGAGTGTGTTCTTTATTTAAGAGTGTGTTCTTTATGCCATATTTGTGAATTTTCCAAATTTCCTTCTGTTATTGACTTCTAATTTGATTTCATTACCATCAGAGAATATAATTTGTATAATTTCTGTCTTTTAGAATTTACCAATTCTTGTTTTGTGGCCTAATTTATGGTCTCATCTCAAAAATGTTTCATGTGCACTGGAGAATAATGTGCATTCTGTGTTTTTTGAATGGAGTTTTCTATAGGCATCTGTTAGATCTAATTTGTTTAAAGTATTGTTCAAGTCTTCTATTTTCCTGTTGACCAGGCTTGTTCTATGCATTATTAAAAGGGATTCTATTTTTTAAAGATTTTATTTTATTTTGAGAGAGAGAGAGAGACTCTGAGAGAAAACAAGCCGGAGTAGGGGGAAGGGCAGGGAGAGAAGCAGATTCCTTGCTGAGTTGGGAGCCTGATGTGGAACTCAACTCCAGGACACTGGGATCATGACCTGAGCCAAAGGCAGATGCCGAACTGACTGAGCCAGCCAGTCACTCTGAAAGGGAGTATTGATGTCCACAACCATTACTTTTTAATAGTCTGTTTTTCTCTTCCATTCAGTCAGGTTTTACTTTATATATTCTGGGATCTGTTGTTAGGGGCATACATGTTTATAATTTTTAATATCTTCTTGATGGATTGACCCTTTTGTCATTATAAAATGTCCTGTTTTGTTACTAGTAGCAATTTTTGTCTTAAACTTCATATTGTCTGATAGTGTAGTCACTCCAGTTCTCTTTTGATCACTGTTTGGATAGTATATCTTTTTACATTTTTTTACTTTCAATGTATTCATGTCTTTGAATTGAAAATGTGTCTCTTATAGATAGTCTATATTTAAATAATGCTTTCTTTTCATTTATTTGTTGTGGCAAAGTTTGTGTTTTAATTGGCAAGTTTAATTAACATTCAATATAATTATTAATAAGATACTATTTATATCTGCCCTTTTGTCAATATTTCTTTAAATACTCTTTGTTCCTCTCACTCCCTCTTCTTCTGAGACCCCTATTATGCACCTTTTGGTATGGTGGATGGTAGCCACGTGTCCCCGAGTCTTGTTTAGCTTATTCCTTGTTTTTCTTTTCTGTTCCTCAGGCTGGATAAGCTCAGTTGAACTATCTTCACATTTGCTAATTCTGTCTTCTGTACACTCAAATCTACTATTGAATCACTCTAGTGAGTTCTTCATTTTGGTTGTATTTTTTAACCCTCTAATTTCTATTTTGCTCTGTGTGGCCACTGAAGTCTGTGCTCAGTTAGTTTAGACATAAGCTAATGATTGGATAGAGATTGCTCAAATGGCTAGAACCAAAAAGTCTCCTATTCTTTGCCAAAGGTCTCTGTGTATGTGTTGGGGCATGTTTTTAACACTCAGCCAGATAGTTTGCAACTCTACCATAGCCCTCACTTACTACCTATACAGGGTCTTAAGCTCAGCCAGAGGTGATAGCCCATGCATGCATATGGCTTTTTAGATTATTAGAAACATGTTGGAGCTTTTAAAAGTTCCCATGGACATCTCATTTCCTGATTTTTCCTTTCAGACTTTTTGGTTAGCCTGTTTGTTGCAACCGTCATCTACACCCATGCAGCCACATGTTAAATAGCCACTGCTCTTGGTTTTTGAAAAATACCCCTTGAGAAGAGGCTGTTTACACTGGGATAACTCTGAATTATGTCAGTTAAAGATAGTCTATGAATAGGGCCTTTTAGAGGGTGACCAGGTAATGGCCAGGTAATGACAATTCTCTGGAAATATGGCCTTGAATGAGTTCCAATCTGGTTCTGCCTGCCAATCAATCTCCCGCCCCCACCCCACATTTCTGCTAGGCTTCTGGTTTTGCCACTGTGATTTCAAGCTGTCCACTGCTGAGCTGGGGAGGGGTGTACGGAAATAAGTCAAATGAAATGTCGGCCAGTTTTCTTGAATCCATGCTTTCTGGATTGCTGCAAACGTATCATTAATTTCTAGAGTTCTGAAAAAGTTGATTCTGACAATTTTTTCCATTGTTCTGGTTACTTTTATGGGGGAGAAGATTTTCAGAGCTGATAGTACCCTGGATACCTGATAACTTTCAGTTTTTAATGCACCACGGCTCCTTTGTATGGACACAGTTCATCAGTATTTATTTTTATTTTTATTTTTTTATTGTTACTTAAATTTTTTTTTCCAGTGTTCCAAAATTCATTCCTCATTCCCCGCAGCTAGTGCTCTACGCAATAGGTGCCCCCAGTACCTACCACCAGGCTCTCCCATCCCTCCACCCCCCTCCCTCCAAGTCCCTCAGTTTGTTTCTGTGTCCAAAGTCTCTGTTGTTTCGTTTCTCTCCCTGGATTACCCTACTTCCCATTTACTTTCCTTCTCCCACTGTCCTCCAGGTTACCCCTCATGCTCCGCAAGTAAGTGAAACCATGTGATACCTGACTTTTTCTTCTTGGCTTATTTCACTCAGCATAATCTCTTCCAGTCCACTCCATGTTGCTACAAAAGTTGGATATTCATCCTTTCTGATGGAGGCATAGTACTCCATTGTGTATATGGACCACATCTTCTTTATCCATTCATCTGTTGATGGGCACCTTGGCTCTTTCCACAGTTTGGTGATTGTGGCCATTGCTGCTATGCTGTTCATCAGTATTTTTCTTCCTCTTATTCAGGATAAGGAATAACATGAGGATTAGTTTATTTTCTCTTTCCCTAGGTCTCTACCATTTTCTTTGTTGAGAGAGAATCTCTCATAATTGGGAATTTTCTTTGTTCTAGATTGCTATCAACAGAACAACAATGATTATTTAGGCTTAACGCTACATTTTACAGATTTCTATGCACATGTCAGTTTCTTACATCCCATGGTTTCCTTTTTGCTGGAGTACACTCTTTATTAATAATTCCAGTGAGAATTCACAGTCTAAGAAATATTTTGAGTCCTGCATATCTGAATATGTCTTTATTTTGTGCCAGTAGTTGAATACTGCTTTGATTAGGTATAGAATTTAGTTTCATAATTATTTTGCCTCAACTTTAAAGTTATTTGTACATTATCTTCTTTGAAATTAATTATTTTATTTTTAAAAAGATTTTACTTATTTATTTGTCAGAGAGAGATCACACACAAGCAAGGGGAGCGGCTGGCAGAGGGCACTGAGCAGGGACTCGATCCCAGGACTCTGGGATCATGACCTTAGCCGAATGAAGGTAGCTGTTTAACCAACTGAGCCACCCAGGTGTCCCTTTTTAAAATATTTGAAAAAATAATTTCAAACCAAGAAAAATTGTGAGTATAAAGAACTCCTGCCTACTCTTTACCTAGATTTACCAATTGTTGACCTTTTCCCGTGTTTGTTTTATTATTTTATTTTTGTCTTTATGTCTTTCTACTTTTTTTCTGAACTATTTGAGAGCAAGCTATAGATACCCAATCCCTTTACTTCTAAATGGTGTATATTTTCTAAAGGCAAGAATATTCATGTATACCGCTATAATACCATTATAAACATGGGAAATCTAACATCAATACAATAGTGCTAGCTAATCCTCAAACTGTACTCTACCGTTTCCAGTTGCCCCATCATTAACTTGATAGTATTGTTTTCCTAGCCCAGGATTCATTTAGTTCCCACATTTCCCTAATGTTTATTCTTTGTTAATCTGGATCATTTCCTCAGTCTTTCCTTGTTTTTCCTGACACTGATATTTTTGAAGACTACAGGCCAGTGTTGTTGTTGAATCTCCATTACGTGGTATTCTTACACCAAATGTTGCTAGAATTTGCAGGTAGAGAAACCAAATGAGAGTGTATTTAACTCAGCACAACCCAACCTTATTCTTGAAAAGCCAGGGAGATTTACAGTCTACTTTGGGAGTATCCAAGACCCAAACTCCCAAGGCTTGTTCAAGCTCAGAATCCTGGAGATACCATTCACTAGCTCATTTTGGGGAGTTTACTTCTTTCTCAAATGGAGCCTGAATTAGGGAAGAGATCTCTGTGTGTTGGCGATATCCAAACCAATGTCTCCCCAATTCCCACGTTACAAAGCTACTCTCCAGGAAGTCGTGTACTGACTTTGTTTAAACACCCATACAGCTGTCAACAGCAACTATAATCATATTATATTGAAAATAGCGATGGTAACGATGTGTCTCCAGCTCTCACTATCAGCCATGTTAGTTTCAGAAGGGATTTTGAGGCCAGTGGCATCATCTAATGAAGAAGTAGGGCCTTGGGAGAAGAAGTGCTGGGGATGGCCACATAGTCTGTTAGTGCCATAGCCATATCCTGTGTTAATATTCTGATTTATCATTTAGACTTGAAACGATCCAGCAATCCTAAGGAAACCACTGTTCGGTAGCGGCAAGAATAGAGTGACCATGTTAATTGTGGGAATACTGGAAAGAAGAGGGTTGGACATAGGTCATATCTCCAGGACAATATGCTCTGCATTTGCCAGCCTGTACAGAGGTCAGGTAGGTAATATACATGGAGTATCATTGCGTAAGGCCCTATGAAGTCGAAAAAGAGGGACTGTGATTCATTATGCTGAGAACATCTTAACCGTCAGCACATTTAATTAAGGGGCCAGTAGCAAAGAGGTCTGTCCTTGTCAACACCCATACATATGAAGGGCTGGGGGTCATTAATTCAGAGGAAAGACTCCAGCCATATAAAAGTGGAGATTTATTGCTCACCCAGTGATGAGTGTTATGAGATACAGTGTCAACATCCTTCACTACATCTGTTCTTGATGAGCTCAGATGTTAGTTCTTTATGTCCAGAGTCCTTAGCCCCAAGCAAAGTGGGGGTGGGCTGCAGAGACAGGGAACAGAGGAGAGGAAGGGCACAGAGCTCACAGGGATCAGAAGGTTAATACTCAACTACACGGCTCCATCACTATGCGCACAGGGTTTTCCCGATTACTCATTTACCAGCATAATGTATGAGTTGAAACTGATGATAGGTTTCAATGTCTGCGAAATAGATCTGAGTATTAAATAAAACAAAGTGTTGCTTTACAATTGTAGAAAATATTTTTGTATCCCAGAGGAGAAGTGTGCTTCATCTGTGGTATGCATCCTTGGGGGAGCGCATTCTAGATCTGTTCATGGTCTCTGCGCGATCCGCAAATCCTGTTCAGGTCTGATGGTGATAATTGATGGTTCAGTTTTCTTTACAATTCATCTCAACATTTCTTTCCTTCATACACATTTGTGTTCTTTTGACTTTTCAGCTGGGCTGGTTAAAACACTGTCCTGTTTCCTCATCGCCTGAGTCAAAATCCCGAACACAACTGAACAAAATGAACAGAACCCGTTCATTTTGATATCCTATATGGGAAATCACAACTTTACCTTTTCTTGAATGTTATCTTTATCGCAAAATCCTTCTTGTGAAGAAGTTTAGCCACTCTCCTCTTCCCTGTTTCTCTAAGCTTTGGTGATGCAGACAAGATCTCTGGAGACTTCTTTACTAGAACTTTTAAACTTCAATATATTTTTTTAAAATTTTATTTATTTATTTGACAGAGAGAAACACAGCGAGAGAGGGAACACAAGCAGGGGGGAGTGGGAGAGGGAGAAGCAGGCTTCCCGCCGAGCAGGGAGCCCGATGTGGGACTCGATCCCGGGTCTCCAGGATCATGACCTGAGCTGAAGGCAGTCGCTCAACCAACTGAGCCCCCCAGGTGCCCCAAACTTCGATATTTTTTTTTTAAGATTTTATTTATTTGACAGAGAGAAACACAGACAGGGAGGGAACACAAGCAGGGGGAGTGAGAGAGGAGAAGCAGGCTTCCTGCTGAGCGGGCAGCCCGATGCGGGGCTCGATCTGGAGTCTCCAGGATCATGACCTGAGCTGAAGGCAGTCGCTTAACCAACTGAGCCACCCAGGTGCCCCCCAAACTTCGATATTTTAAAACAACTGAAACTTTTTTTTTTGGTGCTGTTTTCTGCACTGTTGGGTTTATTTATTAATTTGAAATCACAGGACTATGTATCTAAAGTACTCATCTGTTTTACCAATTTTGCTTCAAGGAGCTGAGAGAAGTTGATGGGGGGTTGGGGAGGACAGCGGGAAAGAAAATGTCAAGAAACAGAAAACAGAAGAGATGCTTTTCTATGTTTCATTCCCGTGCTATCATTTTAGAGCAGGAAAGGCTCCTGGTCACATCTAACAACAGACCCAGATCTGAAACCTGTTATCTCATTGCAGGTCTGCGTTGTTCTTTAGGGGAAAAAAGGGGAAGAGAGGTAGAAGCTTGTATTTTTAAAAGCTCCCCCAATCAGACTCGCAAACCGTACAAGGCAATGACTCATTTCTGATGCCTTCATTGGGAGACAGAGGGCCCACAGATGATGGAAAGTGAGTACAGCAAGTGCTCCTCCTTTTGCCCTTCACGTGGGTCTCCTTGAACAGCAGGCAGAGAGGAGGCACCACGGCTCTGGAGAAGGGCCTGGAGAGCCCCCTTCTCCCCAGCCGTATCTCTCATGCGCTCGTGGTGTCGAGTGACTTTGGATGAATCGCAAACATTCTCAATCTTTCTTGTAGAAGATGAGCTGGGTGCTGATGATCTCAAAGGCTTATCTCTACTCCGACATGGTAGGAAGCCAGGGTCTAGCCTTTGGATCTGTTGAAGAGGGACGCAATCTGGTATTCATCAAGGCTTTCTTTCGAATTCTATAGCTTTGTTTGGATAAGATGGCACTTCTCAGTTCAGTGGGATTGCTGCAGGGTTTCTTTTGCTCGACGACAGGGGTTGTCTGAGAGATTCCTTGGGGTCCTGCCCATTTTTAGAGAGGCTGTCAAATCCAAGTCATTTGATCACATTTCTGCCCCGGTACAAAATTTCTTCATGAGATGACACCGATGAAGAAGAAATGAAATTTTGGTCAAATCAAGAACATATTCAAAGCTTGAGTATTCAAAATTCATTAAAGATTGTTGAACACTGGGGGGCCTGGGTGGCTCAGTCAGTTAAGTGTCCAACTCCTGATATGGGCTGAGGTCAGGATCTCAGGGTGGTGAGATCGAGCCTCACCTCGGACTCTGCACTGGGCATGGAGCCTTAAGATTCTCTCTCTCCCTCTGCCCCCTACTCTCCCAACCCCTGGTCTTGCTCTCTCACTCTTAAAAAAAAAAAAATGTTGAAAATGATTTCTTCCCTAAATGCTCTTAAAGCTAATAAAATAATTCTAGTTATTAATCATGGGTCTTTAGAAGTCTCAAGGGAAAAGTCAACTTCACACTCAATTTCTATTTGGTTTTGTCCCAAAATAGAATTCAAGCAAAATAAAATATTAGACAGAAATATCCCTTATATAAAATGCCTATCCTCCCACCAATCACCATAATGAAAATTAAAAGTTAGTCACTCCACGTGCATCTTTTGAATTTTAAAACAACTGGCAGCTGTTTCCATGTAGAGATGAAGCTCCACCCTTCAGCGACTTAGTCTCACATCTGTTAACGAAAGAGAGTTAAAACCCACTCTCCTGACCCTTATTCTTTCCTTTTCATACAACACCATCTTCCTTTCATTAGTTAGGAATGAAGACTCCCTTTCATCATGAAACTCTCTTTTCCTTCTGAAAGATATTAAAGTAAAGGTAAATAATTTCTAAACAAACACACACACAAAGAGAAAATACCATGACATCTGTGGTTTGTAATTTATTACTTAGATCAACTTCCATTTTAGAAAAGACAGAAATAAAATATATAATTTATATTTACATTATTTTACAGAGGAGAATATTTACACCGTAGATACTGAGTACAAAACAGTAGAGAAAACCCAGGATGATACAGACAGTAAGGACCATAGTTTTAGTGGAGAGATTTCCAGCTGCTTTTTTTCCTTAACCATTGGAAGCATTAAGTTAATTGTTGCTTAATCATTTTGCTAATTTAGCCAGTTACTATTTCGCTTTTTCTTTTCTTTTTTTTTTTTTTAAAGCTTGGTGGCCTGTCCTAAACAACCTTTTTCTCAATGTAATTAGTGACAGAGTTTTCACACCACTTTTTTGGGTTTCATGCTTAGGATACCTATTCTATCGTTAGGGTTCAGGCCTCCGGTCCTTGTGGGGCAGCTGTTGAGCTCATTTGCTAAGATTCTCCCAATCTGGGAGGAGCAAAGCTACATTGCAAGGTCAGATTTTTTTCAGCTATGTCTTGTACAGAATATTCACATGGCCAAGACTATCCGTCTTTGTATTTTATAGGGCTGAGGACTACAAGGGACTGTCATTTAGAAGGCCAGTGGCAGAACTGAGACTAGACCCTGGATCTTTTGACCCCCACACAGGCACCTTCTCCTGGTCACACTGGCTGGGATGGAGTTGTCAGTATTCCAGATTTTAGTCTACCTAGGTGTGTGCGGGAGTTTCAAAGAGCTGTGGGTACGGGTCAGCGGGGGGTCCTGCCCTCTACTTCAAAAACACTTGAGAAAGCATTTGTGAAAATCTATGTACTCATAGGTCCTTCGGCAAACCCGAACCACCCAGGATGTTCTCCCTCTGGTTCACTTTTGGCTTGAACGTTACTGAAACGGAGGAAAAACTCCATTAGAGGGAGCAGGGGAAGTGCACTTTGACCTGCATGCTGTGGTGTTGGCGAATTGAATCATGGCCAATTAGAAATCAGTCAGAAACCGGAAGGACAGAATAATTGAGCAGAGAAACAAGTTTGGGTGAAATAGCACCTGATAATGGGAAGAAAACCACACAGGTGGCATCTAAAGGGACCCAGCATCTAGCATCCGTATCTATCAGAGAGCTTGCCCACTGCTTAAGCAAAGTGCTTTCCTCTACCTACTTATACAAAAAGCTAACATACTTCCAAATTATCAAGGGTGGTTAGAAAAAGAAATTGCGTGCACCAGAAAAAATACTCAAAATTATGAATGGTAATAATATAGAATACATGTGATACTGATCATAGTAATGAGACAGTTCTTAAAACACCGAGATATTACATATAAGAAGTTAGCAATAGCACAACATATATAAAATAGGTCTGTAAAATTGAATCATTTCTGAAATCACCTGAAAGCTATGGAAGCAAGAGAAATTCTGTTCCATATTCAAGCTCATCATAGAAATAAAAGGCTGTGCATTTATAAACATTGTGCACCAAATGTACCAAATAACAAGGGGGGAAAAAGCTTAAATAAAAGTAAAAGTGGGGCTCCTGGCTGGCTCAATTGGAAGAGCATGTGACTTTTGATCTCAGGGTAGTGAGTTCATGCCCCACGCAACTATTGTAGAGATTACTTAAGTAACTAAAACTTAAAAAAAAAAAGTAACAAATGCATAAAGTCCAACTGCTTCCATAAAAAGATCAGCCTGGGTTGCTGTGGAGGGTTGCAACGAGCAGTTGGGCAGAGGGGGCTGCCGGAAATGAAGTAATCAGTCTCCTTTGCCCTTAGGAGCGCTTTCCTGCTAGATGGTATTTTTAGGGAATCACTGGCATATGCTATGAGATTCTTTACTTTTTCTTATAAAGGAAGCCCTCAGACTTACGGTAGAGTCCTTACGATTCTTTGGAGCCCTTCTTAAAATCATTAATGGGCGGGGCCACAGCGCTCAGCGGAGTCTGGGATAACAGACGGGTTCCTGGAGAACAGCTGTGGGCTGAGAGACTGGGATTCTATCCAGCAGGGGTCCCTTGGATCAGTAGCGTAAGATCGAGGTGGAGGCTCAGACCTTATGAGGCCCTAGAAAGGCCGTCGTGTTCTGGGGTCACTGCCATCCAGCACAATGTCTTTCTGAGGCTACTGGTAGTGGCCCCAGAAACCCGAGGTCTCCAGGCGCCCCAGAAAGGCTGCATCCTCCCGCGGCCAGCAGCCTGGGGGGTCAGGGTGGGTGAGCACGGGTGGAGAGCTGAGAGCGCCGCTCGTCGGAACCACACTCATTGTGAAGAACACGACGTGACCTCCTCAGGACTTGGTGAGGGACACTCACACGAGTGGCTTTTTCAGAAAAGAAGACCTTAGCTGGAGAAACCGCACCTCCTTCAGGGCCCCCTTCCACGTGGAGGACATCCTGTGTTTATGATTAGGTTAATATCTGGACAGGGGGACTAGAGGTTGTGCCCCAGCACAGAACCATCCGTTCCTCCGAGTTTGTGTATCGGGGGCAGCAGATCTTGGCGAGCTGGTGTGGTGGAATGTTGCTCTGTGTGCCGCCAGCCCGATGCGGTGAGGCTTGTAGGACCGGTGGTATTCCACGGTCTCGGCCCAGCCCTGTTCCCAGAGACACCTCTTCCTCTGACATGAGCCCACAGTGACGCCTTCCCGTCGCACATGCCACACAGGTGCCCATCTGGAGTATACACACTGAACTCTAATGGTCATGGTAATGGGGACCCTACAGACCCCTGTCCTTTCATGGGGTATGCGGAGGGTCTTTCAAGGAGGGCTTCGTTGGCCATGGAAGTGAATTGTCTTTGGGTATAAGCAATAGAACAAAAAGGTGGTTTTTGAGAAAAAAAAAAAAGAGCTCTTCTATTTTCTGCCACAAATACCCGGCCCTGGGTTTCTCTGAATGTCTCATCGCATGTTGGAGATCTCATCCCAGATTCCAACAGTCCATGCACAGAAGGAAACCCAGTGAATTCCCAAGGGAAAAGGAAGGTGCCCGCATCAGGCATTTGAGCCCCTCCTGGTTCACTGCAGCTTGGAATGCAGGTTCGGTGAGGAGGAAGCATTTATCAGCTCAGGCTGGAGCCAGAAAACCTCTTCAATTCAGAAAAAAACAACAACAATAGACACTTATGTGGTTAAAAAGAAACCAAACAACACAAACCCCTGGTAGGCATAAAGACAAAGGTATTTGACAGGTTGAAATCAGCAAAAAAAAGCTATTGAATTCTAGAATCGCAAAATATTACATCTGGCTTCACCGTTGCGCGGACAGGCAAGCTTTGCTCGGCAGCCTGCCACCCTCCCCGGAGATGTGGGGCGCCACAGGTCTGCACCGACAAGTTCACTGTAACATATTGAACTTCAAGCCACTAGAAACCCCAGGGATTTGCTTATGACCCTGAAACAAACAAATAAATAAACAAACAAAAACCAAAGAAAGCATTTTTTTCACCAGTAGGTCCTAATAACAATATTTTATGGGAATAAACACCAGACATGAAATAAAAGTGTGCATTTCCCTACTTACAGGGAACGCAATAAGAGAAATGATAACATCTGTCAAAGACCACTGAAATGAAAGGCACCGGGAGTGTCTGACTTGATGAGATGGCAGGTCTTTCTCCCTGGAGACTTCATCTTGGAAAGGTGAGCTAGAATGGTGGGGAGCTCTGGGGCATGGTGGATGGGAATGGAGACAGAGAGGGATGGGGCAGGGACACAGGAGGAAGCCATGTGGTCTGAGGGCGAGAGGGAAAACGGGGGACCAATCTACGGTCCAGGAAAATCCCGCGTGTTGAAAAAATGACTTCTTTTTGGTAAAAGGCACCCATGTGTGAAAGGGATTCCTACAGGGAGGATGAGACAGCTGTGCACGTTGTGGGGATACCTGGGGTGAGGACGTGGGGGATGGCTCACTCTAGGGGGGCTTAGCACCACGATGCCTTCACAGGAGGCGCTTTGACCCAAAGGAGAGCTCAGGGGGAAATAACTTTTTAAAAGTCAGAGGAAAAATACACTTAGTAAGGAGAAGACATCCTGTTTAACACCAAAACAGAAATGATAGAAAAACTTAAATCATCAGCAAACTATACACAGGTAAATGTTTTCTTCCATAGAAAAGACCCACTGCCTGCAGTATGAACAGGTCCTTACCCAAAGTAAGTACTAGAAAAACCAGTAATGAATTAGTGCTTTTATCATCTAGGGATAACTCTTGAAAACTTTGTTTGCCCCCTACTGCCTAATCTGTACAGTGGTCAGATATGCTGTTGACCTTCGTTATCCTATTCTGCAAATTACATTGTGACTCACTTTGAAAAAGTGCATTAAAGGGCGCCTGGGTGGCTCAGTGGGTTAGGCCTCTGCCTTCAGCTCAGATCATGATCTCAGGGTCCTGGGATCAAGGCCCGCATCGGGCTCTCTGCTCAGCAGGGAGCCTGCTTCCTCCTCTCTGCCTGCCTCTCTGCCTACTTGTGATCTCTCTCTCTCTGTCAAATAAATAAATAAAATCTAAAAAAAAA
>PITA01024744.1:0-25697 GCA_004023965.1 Spilogale gracilis | reverse complement strand
GGGGCGCCTGGGTGGCTCAGTTGGTTAAGCGACTGCCTTCGGCTCAGGTCATGATCCCGGAGACCAGGGATCGAGCCCCACATCGGGCTCCCTGCTCGGCAGGAAGCCTGCTTCTCCCTCTCTCACTCCCCCTGCTTGTGTTCCCTCTCTAGCTCTAGTGTTTCTCGCTCTCAAATAAATAAAATCTTTAAAAACAAAAAACAAAAAACAAGCTTGTCTTTAGAGTTATCAGCATTAAAAATAATACTTTTATTCCACATAGGTTTACTAAAAGTCGAATAAGCTCCTGATATCTGATGTAAGACACCCCTAAAGCCGTTTAAGGTCTTGTGAAGTTTTCATTACTAATCTAAATGGAACTGTTGGCAAGAGAGAGTTAAATATATGCAAATAAGATAAAAGTTTATAAATGAACTTTTCAACATTAATGATGCTTGATGGTATGTCTACTTAAAAATAGTTTCCAGGGGTGCCTGGGTGGCTCAGTTGGTTAAGCGACTGCCTTCGGCTCAGGTCATGATCCTGGAGATCCGGGATCGAGCCCCACATCGGGCTCCCTGCTCGGCGGGAAGCCTGCTTCTCCCTCTCTCACTCCCCCTGCTTGTGTTCTCTCTCTGGCTGTGTTTCTCTCTGTCAAATAAATAAAATCTTAAAAAAAAAAAAGTTTCCAGGCAAACTGAGGGTTATTGGGGGGCAGTGAGGGGAGGAATAGGGTGGCTGGGTGCTGGACACTGGGGACATTATGTGCTACGGTGAGTGCTGTGAACTGTGTAAGACTGATGA
Organism: Spilogale gracilis; assembly: GCA_004023965.1. NCBI lineage: Eukaryota > Metazoa > Chordata > Mammalia > Carnivora > Mephitidae > Spilogale > Spilogale gracilis. The sequence goes on along the minus strand of PITA01024744.1, from coordinate 24,914 downwards.
TTCATAGACCTGTGCCCCTGAAGAAAATAATATATTTATGTTAATAAAAAAACAAAAAGTTTCCAGGGAGAACTGGGAGGCTCAGTCTCTATTGATCTCCGCTCAGTTCTTCACTGAGGGGCGTGAAATTGTTCACTGCTGAGATTAGGTAAAAGATGGCAGAGGAGTAGGAGATCTTGGTTTCCTCTAGTCCCAGCACTTCAGCTAGATAGCTATCAAATCATTCTGAACACCTGCGAACCCAACAGGAGATCTAACACTTTCTGCAAGAGTGATAAGACGGAAAAACACAGCTCAAAGAAGAGAACAAGAGGCAGCACTGGCTGCCAAGAGACCGTAATCAGTATGGACATAAGAAGTCAGAACTAGAATTCCAGATAACAATTATAAAGATATGAGCTGAGCTTGAGGAAAAGCAGAGGGAACACTAGAGAATCCCTTTCTGGAGGAATAAAAGAACTAAAATCTAATCAAGGTGAAATGAAAAAAAAGCTACTGATGCAATGAAATAAAAAATGGAGGCTATAACTGCTAGGAGAAATGAGGCAGAAGAGAGAATTAGTGATATAGAACAAAATTATGAAGAATAAAGAAGCTGTGGGGTGCCTGGGTGGCTCAGTTGGTTGAGCAACTGCCTTCGGCTCGGGTCACGATCCTGGAGGCCCGGGATCGGGCCCCACATCAGGTTCCCTGCTCGGCGGGAGGCCTGCTTCTCCGACTCTCAGTCCCTCTGCTTGTGTTCCCTCTCTGGCTGTGTTTCACTCTGTTAAATAAATAAATAAAATCTTAAAAAAAAAAAGAATAAAGCAGCTGAGAAAAATAAATATAACTACTGGATCACAATCACAAGGGGGAGAATCTGAGAGATAAGTGATACCATAAGATGAAACGATCTTAGAATAATTGGGAATGCAGAGAAGAAAGAGAGGGGCAGAAGGTACAGTAGAGCAAATTACAGTAGAGAACTTCCCTAATCTGGAGAAAGAACCGTGCATTCAAGTCCAGGAGGCACACAGAACTCCCCCTCAAAATCAATAACGTAAGTCAACACCCTGACATGTAACAGTGAAACTTGTAAATCTCAAAGAAAGAGAAAAGCCTGAAAGCAGCTTGGGACAAGAAGTCCATAACCTTCAAGGGTAGAAACATGAGACTGGCAGCAGACCTACTCCCAGAGACCAGGCAGGCCACGAAGATCTAGCATGATATATTCAGAGTACTAAATGAGAAAAATAAGCAGCCAACTAAGAGAGAGAAAAAGTTTCAGGACAAACAGAAACTAAAAGAATCTGCAATTACTAAACCAGCCCTGTAAGAAATATTGAAAGGGATCCTTTAAACAAAGTCAGAGCCCAAGAGACCAGAAAGGAACAGAGACAATTTACAGAAACAGTGACTTCACAGGTAATACATTGCATTAAATTCAATAGTTACTCTGAATGCAAATGGGCTAAGGGCCCCAATCAAAAGACACAGGGTATCATACTGCGTAAAAAAGCAAGATCCAGAGATATGCTGTCTGCAAGAGAATCATTTTAGACCCAAAGACACCTCCAGATTGAAAGTGAGGGGGTGGAAAACCACTTATCATGCTAATGGACATTAAAAGAAAGCTGGGTGGCAATCCTTTTACCAACGAATTAGATTTTAAAACAAAAACTGTAATAAGAGATGAGGAAGGACACTTTATCATAATTAAAGGGTCTATCCAAAAAGAAGATAAAACAATTATAAATATTTACATACTTACCATGGTAGCAGCCAGCTATATACATCAGTTAATAACAAAATTAAAGAAACACAACAATAACTATACAATAATGGGAAATTTAACACCTCTCACTGCAATGGACAGATCATCTAAGAAGAAGATCAACAAGAAAACAAGGGCCTTGGGGCGCCTGGGTGGCTCAGTTGGTTGGGCGACTGCCTTCGGCTCAGGTCATGATCCCGGAGACCCGGGATCAAGTCCCACATTGGGCTCCCTGCTCGGCAGGAAGCCTGCTTCTCCCTCTCTCACTCCCCCTGCTTGTGTTCCCTCTCTGGCTGTGTTTCGCTCTGTCAAATAAATAAAATCTTAAAAAAAAAAAAAGAAAAGAAAAAAGAAAATAAGGGCCTTGAATGACAAACTGGACTAGATGGACTTCACAGATATATTCAGAACATAAGATCCCAAAGCAACAGAATACACATTCTTCTTGAATGCACATGGAACATTCTCCAGAACAGATCACATACTGGTTTACAAATCAGGTCTCAACTGGTATCAAAAGATTGAGATCATTCCCTGCATAGTTTCAGACCACAATGCTTTAAAACTGGAACTCAGTCACAAGAGGACATTTGGAAAGAACTCACATACAGGAAGGCTACAGACATCCTACAAAGAATGAATGGGGCAACCAGGAAATTAAAGAAGAATTTTTAAAAATCATGGAAACAAATGAAAATGAAAACACAGTTGTTCAAAACCTTTGGGATGTGGGAAAGGCAGTCCTAAAAGGGAAGTATAAAGCACTAAAAGCCTTTCTCAAGAAACAAGAAAGGTCTCAAATACACAACCTAGCCTTACACCTAGAGGAGCTGGAGAAAGAACAGCAAATAAAGCCTTAACCCATAAGGAGAAGAGAATTCATAAAGATTAAAGCAGAAATCAATGAACTAGAAACCAAAAGAACAGTAGACCAGATCAATGAAACTAGGAGCTGGTTCTTCAAAAGAATTAAAGATCAATAAGCTCCTAGCCAAACTTAACAAAAAGAAAAGAGAAAGGATTCAAATAAATAAAATCACAAAAGAAAAGAGGAGAGATCACAACCAACACCAAAGAAATGCCAACAATTACAAGAACATATTATGCACAACTATATGCCAACAAATTAGGCAATCTGGAAGAAATGGATGCATTCCTAGAGATGCATCAACTACCAAAACTGAAACAGGAAGAAGTAGAAAACCTGAACAGATCCATCACTATAAAGGAAATTGAAGCAGTAATCCAAAATCTTCCAACAGTAAGAGTCCAGGGCTGGTTGGCTTCCCAGGCGAATTCTACCAAACATTTAAAGAAGAATGAATACCTATTCCTCAGAAACTGTTTCAAAAAATAGAAATGGAAGGAAAACTTCCAAAGTCTTTCTATGAGGTCAGCATTAGCTTGCTCCCAAAACCAAAGACCCCACCAAAAAGGAGAATTACAGATCAGTATCTCTGATGAACATGGATGCCAAAATTCTCACCAAGACATTAGCCAATAGGATGCAAGGTACATTAAAAGGATTATTCACCACGACCAAGTGGATTTACTCCTGGGCTGCAAGGGTGGTTCAAGATCCCTTAATCAGTGTGATACAGTACATTAATAAAAAAAGGGACAAGAACCATAGGATCCTTTCAACAGATGCAGAAAAAGCATTTGACAAAGCACAGCATCCTTTCTTGATTAAAACTCTTGACAGTGTAGAGATAGAGGAAACATACCTAATATCATAAAACCCATACACATAAAGCCCACAGTGAGTATCATTCTCAATGGGAAAAAAATGAGAGCTTTCCCCCTAAGGTCGGGAAAGTGACAGGGACGTCCACTATCACCACTGTTGTTGAACATAGTACTAGAATTCTTGGCCTCAGCAACCAGACAACAAAAAGAAATAAAAGGCATCTGAATCAGCAAAGAAGAAGTCAAACTCTCACTCTTTGCAGATGACATGATACTCTATGGGAAGAACCCAAAAGACTCCACCTAAAAGTAGCTAGAACTCACACAGGAATTCAGCAATGTGGCAGGATAGAAAAATCAATGCACAGAAATCAGTCGCATTTCTATGCACTAACAATGAGACAGAAGAAAGATAAATTAAGGAGTCAATGCCATTTACAACTGCACCCAAAATTATAAGGTATCTAGGAATAAAAAAATCTAACCAATGAGGCAAAGGATCTGTACTGAGAAAACTATAGAATGTTCATAAAAGAAATTGAAGAAGACAAAAGAAATGGAAAAATATTCCATGCTCACAGACTGGAAGAATAAATATCATTAAAGCGTCTATGCTCCCTTGAGCAATCTATACATTTAATGCAATCCCTATCAAAATACCATCAACTTTTTTCACAGAGCTGGAACAAAGAATCCTAAAATTTGTATGGAACCAGAAAAGACCCTGAGTAGCCAAAGGAATGTTGAAAAAGAAAACCAGGGGCGCCTGGGTGGCTCAGTTGGTTAAGCAACTGCCTTCCACTCAGGTCATGATCCTGGAGAACTGGGATCGAGTCCCACATCGGGCTCTCTGCTCAGCAGGAAGCCTGCTTCTCCCTCTTTCACTCCCCCTGTTTGTGTTCCTTCTCTGGCTGTGTTTCCCTCTTTCAAATAAATAAAATCTTAAAAAAAAAAAAAAAAGAAAGAAAAAGAAAAAGAAAACCAGAACCGGTGGCTTCAAGCTCTGTTAGACAGTATGGTACTGGCACAAAACCACCAGGCACGTAGATCAATGGAACACAATAGAGAACACAGAAATGGACCCCCAACTCTATAGTCAACTAATCTGCAACAAAGCAGGAAAGAATATCTAATGGAAAAAAGACAGTCTCTTCAACAAATGGTGTTGGGAAAACTGCACAGCCACATGCAGAAGAATGAAACTTGACCATTTTTTTATGCCATACAAAAAACAGACTCAAATGGATACGAGACCTGAATGTGAGACAGGAATCCATCAAAATCCCACAGGAGAACACAGGCAGCAACCCTATGATCTCATCTTCAAGAACTTCTTGCTAGACAGTCTCCCAAGGCAAGGGAAACAAAGGCAAAAATGAACTATTGGGACTTCATCAAGATAAAAAACTTTTGCACATGAAGGAAACAGTCAACAAAACCAAAAGACAACCAACAGAATGGGAGAAGATATTTGCAAATGACATCAGATAAAGGACTAGTATCCAAAATCTAAATCTATGAAGAACTTACCAAACTCAACACCCAAAGAATACACAATCCTATCAAGAAATGGTCAGAAGACATAAACAGACATTTCTCCAAAGAAGACATTCAAATTGCCAACAGACATGTAAAGATGCTCAAAATTACTTGGCACCAGGGAAATACAAATCAAAACCACAAAAGATACCGTCTCATAGCAGTCAGAATGTCTACAAGTCAGGAAACAATAAATGTTGAGGGGGATGCAGAAAAAGGGAATCCCTCTTACACTGTTGCAAGCTGGCTGGAAAACAGTATGGAGGTTCCTCAAAAGTTTCCTCAAAAGTTGAAAATAGAGCTACCCTATGACCCAGCAACTGCACTACTAGGCATTTACCCCAAAGCTATGAAGGTAGGGATCCGAAGGGGCACCTGCACCCCAATATTTATAGCAGCAATGTCCACAACAGCCAAACTATGGAAAGAACTCAGATGTCCATCAACAGAACGAATGGATAAAAAAGATGTGGCATATATACACACACACACATATATATATACACATATATATATATATACATACACACAATGGAATACTACTCAGCCATCAAACCAAGAGGATATTATGATAAATGAAATAAATCTGTCAGAGAAAGACAATTACCATGTGATCTCACTCATATATGGAATTTAAGAAACAAAACAGGGCGGGACGGCTGGGTGGCTCAGTTGGTTAAGCGACTGCCTTCGGCTCAGGTCATGATCCCGGAGAGCCAGGATCGAGTCCCACATCAGGCTCCCCGCTCAGCGGGAAGCCTGCTTCTCCCTCTCTCACTCCCCCTGCTTGTGTTCCCTCTCTCGCTGTGTTTCTCTCTGTCAAATAAATAAAATCTTTAAAAAAAAAAAAAAAGAAAAGAAACAAAACAGGGCGCCTGGGTGGCTCAATGGGTTAAAGCCTTTGCCTTCGGCTCAGGTCATGATCTCAGGGTCCTGGGATCAAGGCCCGCATCAGGCTCTCCGCTCCATGGGGAGCCTGCTTCTTCCTCTCTCTCTCTGCCTACTTGTGATCTCTCTCTCTGTCAAATAAATAAATAAAATCTTTTAAAAAAATAAAGAAACAAAACAGAGGATCACAGGGGAAGAGAGAGAAAAATAAAACAAGATGAAACCAGAGACGAAGAAAAAAGCCTAAGAGACTCTTAAACAATAGGAAACAAACTGAGGGTTGCTGGAGTGGAGAGGAGTTAGGGGATGAGGTAACCGGGTGAGGGACATTAAGGGCACATAATGTTGTGAGTACTGGGGTTTTTTTTTTAAGATTTTTATTTATTTATTTGACAGAGCGAGGGATCACAGTAGACAGAAAGGCAGGCAGAGAGAGAGGAAGAAGCAGGCTACCTGCTGAGCAGAGAGCCTGACACAGGCCTCGATCCCAGGACCCTGAGACCATGACCTGAGCGGAAGGCAGAGGCTTTAACCCACTGAGCCACCCAGGCGCCCTGGGTATAATATAACACTGATGAGTCAATGAACTCTACCTCTGAAACTAATAATACACTGTATGTTAATTAATTGAATTTAAATATAAAAAATATATAAAATGTCAAAGATTTAAAAAAAGAGAGAAATTAGGCCCTGCATGGAGGTCTGCACTGAACGTGGAGTCTGCTTGGGGCCTCTCCCTCCCTCTGCTCATCCCCCTCTTAATCCCCCTCCCACTCACTTCTGGCATGGCTCTAATTATAAAAAAAGTTCCTAAAATCTTCTTGATAACTGGAAATCTTAGTTATACTGAGAAAAGTTAAATAATTGATATTCATTGACTATCTAAATCACTTCCAAATAAAAGGAAATAGTGAAACATTAATCATTGAACCCAGGTTTATCTACCTGTGCCTTTCTTTTACAGAGGAACTCAAGATATTTAGGTCTATTAGTCAACATGTTCTGTGCCACATAGAAAATTTATGGGGCACCTGGATGGCTCAGTCCATTAAGCATCTGCCTTCAGCTTAGGTCATGGTCCCAGGGTCTTGGGATCAAGCGCCGCATCGGGCTCCCCTCAGCGGCAGCCTGCTTCTCCCTCTCCCTCCTCCCTTGCTTGTGCTCACTCTTTCTCATACTGTCTCTCTCTCTCAAATAAATAAATAAAATATATTAAAATTTAAAAAGGAGCATTTATTATGAGGAAGAATATACTTCTGCAAATTATAAAATGTATTTATAAATTTGTTGGTCCACAATTGTTTACGTCTTAGTTTTCAATAGGAATTAAGGATTCTACTAATTAAGAATTCTAATTAATATATGTAATTAAGACCATTAGAAATTAATGCATGTTACAATATCAATGTAGTCTGCTCTTGATAAGAGATTGTGAAAGGTTCTTCTTTACCTTTTAAGTAATCCACCTGGAAAGCAAAGATTTTTGTCTGGCTAAAATACCTCATTGTGCTTCATGTCTTTCTCAGGACTTTGATTACTTAAGAAAATGCAGTCTTCTCAATAGTAAGAGAGTAAAGTTTTGTTCACAACTATGTAACCTTACATATTTGCCCTTAACATTGTCTTTGTCACTCTGATTAATAATTAAGGATTAAATCATAATGATCCGTGATCCTACTTAATCAGATGTTCAAACCTTTTGACATCTAAAAACAAAACTCTAAATGGAGTTTTTTTGACCCCAAAGTAATTTTAAGATTTCCCAGAGGGTCCGTTTTAAATCTCAAAGGATTTGTCTCTCACCGCGTAAAAGAGAGATGTTAATTACTTAGGTTTATGTGGTATGTTAAATTACACAGGGTTCATTGTCAAATAAGTGACGTTAAACCTTCTTAGGTTATATAGTATCAATGCATGTTATTAAGCGCTCTAGAAATTGTAAGGAATTCCTAGAAATCTCACATGTCCTGGAATAATGTTATCAGTCATAATTGCAGTTGCTATCTTAAAATGTTGTATGTCATAGAAATAATCAAATTTTCTTACCAGTTCTATTATAATGAACTCACATTAAACCTTTAAACATGGTCATTCTCTGTCTTTTGTCACATACGGACTATTATTTTACTCTGATGCTTTTGCAAAAGTGTTTCACCTTCAGAAAGATTTATTGAAAGGACTGTGACCAGTACTCTAAGAGTACACATTTCTGATAACTTAAAGATTATAACACATTGAACTGGCTATGAATTTCTAGACTAATAGAGAATCTGTATTAAAGCAGAACAAGAATTAGTAACATGGGATTGAATGAAATGATCAGGACTATTTGGGTCTTTCTTACAAATTTTTCTCTGAGACATTGCTGGTTCTTTAATGTTTTATTTTTTTCTAGTTTAAGGGAGACATTTTTACTTTTTCATTTTGTGAAGTTTATCTTTGTAAACATAATTTAAACATGTATTTTTTTCTTCCTACCTGATCCCTCCAGAATGTAGAAACTTACTGAGTATTGTTATTTTCATACAATATAGTTATTTGCGTGAGTTCAATAAGAATCTCTCTCCAAGGGCACCTGGGTGGCTCAGTTGTTAAGCGTCTACCTTCCACTCAGGTCATGATCCCAGAGTCCTGGGATCGAGCCCCACATCAGGCTCCCTGCTCAGCGGGAAGCCTGCTTCTCCCTCTCTCACTCCCCCTGCTTGTGTTCCTTCTCTAGCTGTTTCTGTCAAATAAATAAATAAAAAATTTTTAAAAAATCTCTTCTCCTTCAACATAACTGGAAATATTAGTTATATTACCAAGCTTTGACTGGAACATCAGATTTGAGAATATTCACAGTGGGGCCTGGCTGGCTCAGTCCACAGAGTGTACATCTCGATCTCAGGATTATGAGTTCAAGCCCCACATTGGGCATGGAGCCTACTTTTAAAAAAATGCTTAAGAGAAAGTGTACAGAATCTGATAGGACCAGACAGCTTTAAGAAACTATAGCTGACTTTACGGAGCCACTAAGATCCCCTTGGAGAAACCAGCCTGGTACCGTGCCTATAAGGTTTCAGAGAGCCCAACCAGGCGGTTAAGGACAATCACTTCCGACAGCCACAGGAACCTCAGGATGTCCTGGGGGCCTCATGAAGAGAGAAATTCACCCAAATCCATAGGTATTTCAGGCTAAGTCTGACGGCGAGTCCTTACCTTGGCTTCTTAGTCTGGAAAGGCTTTTAAAAGTCCAACCCTAAGATTCCTTATGAAAAGTTCCAGCAAGGGCGCCTGGGTGGCTCAGTAAGTTAAGTGTCTGACTCTTGGTTTAAGCTCAGGCCATGACTTCAGGGTTGTGAGATTGAACCCTGCCTTGAGCTCTGTGCTCAGAGTAGAGTTTGCTTGAGATCCCCTCCCCCTTTCCCTCTGCACCACCCCCACACACGTGTGCGCTCTTGCTTTCTCTCTCAAATAAATAAATAAAATCTTAAAACAACAACAACAACAAGGGCACCTGGGTGGCTCAGTGGGTTAAGCCTCTGCCTTCAGCTCAGGTCATGATCTCAGGGTCCTGGGATCGAGGCCCGCATCGGGCTCTGCTCAGTAAGGAGCCTGCCTCCTGCTCTCTCTCTGTCTGCCTCTCTGCCTACTTGTGATCTCTCTATGAAATAAAAAAATAAAATCTTAAAACAACAACAACAACAACAACAAAAGTTCCAGCAAAGAAGATTTAAAAAGAGTCTGTACAGTCACAATCACTATTTTTGCTTCACTTTACACAAATAATCTGGTCAAATTTAATTTTTCAACTTATTTTGTGAACAGTATAGTTTATATGATTACCTTTGATAGAAGTAAGGGTGACTGTTTCACAGTAGAAACTGGTAACACAACCTTGTGGATGTTCATTGTGTTTGAGGTTTTGTTATATCCCTGTAAACTGGACTGGATCCTCAATTCTTCACCATTTCCTTGAATGTCTGGCTACAACTCCAGACTAACGTTTCCAATTTTTTCTCCCTCTTCTGATCTGGAATCATTACAAACAAGGACTGTCTTTGAACCTCCCTATAAGGGACTATACCAGGTCCTCTCTATTGCCCAGGGAGCAGTTAAACTTCAGGGACTTGAACCATAGGTCTATACCTCCCAGTTAAAAAGGGTTCCTTCCAAACCCTTGGAACTGCACGCCAGCTGGAGATATAAAATTAATTATCAACAAGGGAGGCTCCTCCCCAGAAGCAGATGGCATCTTCAAGTGGACAGACCTCCTAAGGTCATGGATCAAGGTCTTCACCTCCTGGGGGGCCTCACTGTCTTATTTGGTTAAGCGTCCCACTCTTGATTTCAGCGCAGGTCTCAATCTCAGGGACATGGGTTCAAGCCCTGCGCTGGGCTCCACACTGGGTGTACAGCCTACTTAAAAAAAAAAAAGAAAAAAGAAAGAAAAAGATTTTCACCTCCAAAATGAAGTTTTTGTTCCCTTTTCCTTTTCACTACTTGTGTTTTTGGTCTGAATGCATGGGAAGACAATGTTTCCAAAGCATGGTGCCTATGTCTAAACCTATTGTTAAAGTAGTACCTACCCAACAAAATCCTTAGACTCCCTCTCCAAAACTGTTCTTGATAAGAGGACAGCTCTTGATTATCTTGCAGCTGAGCAAGGAGGTATCTGTGCTGTGGCCAACAGCACTCGCAGGACTTGGCTTAAGAAAGGGGCTCCTTTCTTAAGGGAGTCTCTGACTTATTTGATTCTGATTGGGTTGATTCTTGGATGCTATAGCTCCAAAGTGCACTCCAGACACTGGGAATTATCCTGGGATTGTAATGATCATGGTGGTCTCCCCCGAAACACTGTGCTGTTCTCTCTAAAGTTTAAATGTATGTTTGCAGTCACTAACCACCAAACAAACAATCTTTTAACTCACTCATCAGAAAAGAAACAAAGGGAATAGCTGACATAAAAAAATGTGAACCCAAGGTCATGACCTGCGAACACTCCAGAAAGATTCAACCAAAAGACATAATGACCTATGAATACCACACAGAGGATAAGAAGAAAAAAAGAAAAATGCAAGAACCCCAGAGCTGGGAGAAGCACTAATGCCTTAAATTTTGATCACATCTCTCAGGCTGAGAGCCTGATCAAAATGGGAGAATTGTTAAAAACAAAACAAATCCCCACAATATAACATGTCCAAATGGAGTAGTTTATGCTAGGCTCTACATCACCGAAACCAAGACTTAACTTTTTTTTTCAGTTTCAGGGCTAGAGGTTAGTGATTCATCAGTCTTACATCATACCCAGTGCTCACTGCATCGTGTGCCCTCCTTAATGCGCATCACCCAGTTATCCCATTCCCCTACCCATTACCCTCCAGCAACCCTCAGTTTGTTTCCTATAGTTAAGAGTCTCTTATGAACCAAGATTTAACGTAATTATAGTTTGGCTCTCCCAAAAATGGAATCAGAAACCAATCAGGAGTCACCTGACCAGCACTAGTTAGAAAATCTGCTAGACAGACCCTTTCTATCATCTAAAGAAAAGAAACCTTGCAATAACCAATCCCATTTTTCACCGAGTGTAACTTCCTTGTTCCACTTCCCTTCTGGCTATCAGTCTTCCATGTCGTCCAGCTCCTCAGAGCTCATTTCTATCCGCTATTTTGGATACTGCCAAATTTGAATTTACTTTTGTTTGAATATACCTCAGTTTATATTTTAAAAACAGTTCCCAATGAGTAACCTGGAGCCCTGACTCAGGAGCCAGGACTCCCAAGGATACCTGCACATTTCTCTGCTGCAGATGACACCACAAAACTGTTATGGGTTGAATGTATTCCTGAGAAAGCCTTTCTGAAATATTGAGAATAATCATAATCATAATCATAATGATGATGTTATATTATTGTCTACACCACTTCTTTTTTTTTTAAGGTTTTATTTATTTATTTGACAGAGTGAAACACAGCTAGAGAGGGAACACAAGCAGAGGGACTGAGAGAGGGAGAAGCAGGCTTCCTACCGAGCAGGAAGCCCGATGTGGGGCTCAATCCCGGTTCTCCAGGATCATGACCTGAGCCGAAGGCAGTCACTCAACCAATTGAACCACCCAGGCACCCCACCACTTCTTTATTGAAAAGAGCTACTTCCAGTCCACATTGACCAGTGTAAGTATTGCCCTTGAAATCCTACTTATAGTTTACACTGGGAAAAAAGAAGCTCCTTGAGCAAAATTAAACTTCAGTTCAGTGTGTTACTAGCATAACTTAATATGCCCTTCTTATTTATTTATTTGAGAGAGACAATGAGAGGAGGGAAGGTCAGAGGGAGAAGCAGACTCCCTCCAGAGCAGGGAGCCTGATATGGGACTCGATCCTATGACTCCAGGATCATGATCTGAGCCAAAGGCAGTCACTTAACCAACTGAGCCACCCAGGTGCCCTTAATGGGCCCTTTAAAGTGCCTGACTGGCTTAGTTGGTGGGGCGTGTGACTCTTGATCTCGGGGATGAGTTCGAGCCCCATGTTGGGTGTAAAAAAATAAAAGCAAGCAAGCATGTATCTATTCTCTGACTCCAAGGAGCACCCCAAACCATAAGCTCTTCATCCAGCTGCACAAGGCAGAACACGTCCCTTCTATCACAAAACACCCGAGGTGAAAATGCCCAGCACCACATGGCTAACAGCTGGAGCCACTTATGTATGATTGTTTCAACTCAGCTGACATGATGAGGAGAGTGGACAGAGCAACTAACTCCTACAGGGAGTGTTACCCACTTAAAAAAGCACTTCCTGTTTCGTGTTCATCTTTAAAGATGGCAGGAATCACTGGAGAAAGTCAAAATGCAGACACTCAATAAATTACATGTTAGATTCTTTATATTCAAATGCACACTGAAGAAGGTGAAAGGGCCCTCTTTTTTAGGCTTTAATGAGTCTAGTAGCAGTCCCCAGGGCAGAAAGCAGGCTGCAAGAGTGGAGGACAGCCTTCTCCAAAACAGATGTGGTTAAGAATACTTGAGGTAGGCACAAATAAGAAACAAATGGAGTCATTTTACAAATGCAAATAGCTCTATTGAGAAGACAATGAACTTGCCTGCAGTTGCAAAAACGAACTCCATGGGTGGGAGGAAACAGGAATTTAAGGTAAAATTAGTTGGGGTAAAGAATGGAAAGGCAACCAACATTTAGTGAGCGCTGAGTCTGAGGTCCTTTACTAAAGCGGTCTGCATTTTTAAAAATGTAACACAAGCATCCTTCTTTTCACATATGTAAAAAAGACAAGGAAAAAGACTTAATTTAGCTTAATGTCATATAGTCAGCAAGTGACGGAACCAATATTTGAACCCATTTTGCTCTTTGTTATATTTGGCTGCTAGTTCAGAAGATGTGAGCCAAAGTTTTAGAAGTTGCAAAGCTTCGTGGGATGACTTCATGGATAAAGACTGGATAGCTAGAAAAAGTGAAAAAAACTATAAGGGCCCAAGGAAAGAAAAACTTGAGAAAGAAGGCCAAGAAACAGCCAAGTCCATAATACCATCAAGGAGGTTGACTGATTTCAAGCCTAGGACAACTAAGGGACCTAGGGCCTGACCCACTTTTGTGGTACTTTACAGTTTATGAAGCATCTTTATTCCAGTGATTTGATTAAATCTAGTAAAATAGGCATTAATATCATCTTCATTCTCCCATTTGAGAAAAACTGAGTTTCAGTTTAAAGGTCTTGCCTAAGATACTACACTAGAAATGCCAAAACAAAACTTTTGAGTCCAAATTGCAAATTTTTTCCATTAACCCCACAGAGCCAGAGAAATGGCTCTGGCCTGAATTAGAAATAAAAACAAAAGTCTTAGCATATAAAAACAAGGGACAACCTAGCAGTTGTGTCAGTGTTTTTAACTCAATCCCATTAATATCTGAGAGATTTTAGATTGGTTGCCCATCTTTTCTGCACAAAATTTCTACCTGAGGTTACCTTCCAATATTTAAAAATGGCTGGAGTCTTTAAATGTTCACTTCTAGTGTGTCTATCAAAGAAGGGGTAGAAATGTCCGTCAGTATTCCGAACAGAATTTGGTCACGGAAGGGTGGGGAAGGGCTTGTCTAGACTCAGTTGCTGGGGAGAAGCATGTCTCCTTTGACATTTTACAGGTAGATATCAAAAATTTATCAACTGCAGCTCCAGAAATTCCCCTAATTTGGATTATACCACCAACTTGAACACCAGCCCCTTCATTTGAACATTAGAAATTACAGAGAAATAATTAAGTCTCTATCTGCCTTTCCAGAATGAGCCGAATGTCCGATCAGCCAAAAGCCGCAACTGATGAGGGAAAGCTTCCTTTACAAAAGTACGCCAAGTAATAAATGTAGAAAGAATGATACAAACAGAAAAGCCAACAACAAAGCAAACTAAAACACCACTTGGTAGCACTTAATTTAATAAATGATTCAGGCAAAAATCATCAATGGATGACGGATGATTAATACCTCATCAGCCACCAGGAGAATGCAATCAAAACCATAGTGAGATGACACTTCACTGCCATTAAGTTGGCTAGAATCAAAAAGTCAGTAAGTGTTGACAGAAGATGTAGAGAAACTGGAACACTCATACATTGTTAGTGGGAATGTAAATGACCTAGCCACTTTGGAAAACAGTTTGATAGCCCTTAAAATGTTAAACAGACTTACCATATGACCTAGTTTGGGGAAGAGAAATTTACCTCTACCCTCCAAGGTTCTTCTGACTGGTCTAAGAATTAACTTGACATGAGACAGATTAACAGGACAAAATTAATTTCGAATGAACAGGAACACCACATGTGGGGGTGGTGTTCCAAAACAGGAAGGTAAAATGAGGTATATATGCCGTCTGGGGCTAAGGAATAATAGGAGAGTAGGAAAATTCACAGGACAATAAGAGCAGCTGTTTGGCAATTAGACGGTCGCCCTGCCACGTAGATGGGTCACTCAGAAAAAATCTTAATCTCTGATAAAAACTCTCATTTTGGGAAAGACTCCCAACTTGCATTCTTCTAGGTAGTTGAGGCAGGATCAAATGTTTCTCTTGAGCCTGTTGGATCTTGACTGCTTTCTGCTCCAAATAACCCACATGCTAAAGTGGCACACTTTAGGGAGACTTGTTCTGAGCCCCTCCACTTGCAATTCCACTCCTCAGTACCTACCCAGGAGAACTGAAAGTGAATGTCCACACACGAACTTGCGCACAAATATTCATGGCGGTATTATTCATAAATAGCCAAAAAAGAGAAACAATCTGGATATCCATTAACTTACGAAGGACAAAACAACAATATTATTCAGCCATAGGAGAATAAAGTACTGATCCATGCTATAACATGGGGGAACCTTGAAAATGTTATGCTTAGTGAAAGAAGCCAGTAACAAAAGATCACATATTGTATGACTTCATTTATGTGAAACATCCAGAACAGGTAAATCCATAGATATAGATAGTAGATTAGGGGGGAGATGGGGTATGACTGCTAAAGGATATCAGGTTTGTTTTGAGGGTAATCAAGATATTCCACAGCTAGAGAGGGATGATGGTTGTATAACTTTCTGAATATATGAAAAATTGCTGAATCTTATACTTTAAAGGGGTGAATTTTATGGTATGTGAATCATACGTCAATAAAGCTGGTATTTAAAAAATCAAGAAGATATATAAAATCAGGGTATATAATATCAGATATATAAAATGAGTTATATACACATACATTTGTACATTTAAGAATCTCTTTGCAAAGAGATGAAAGAAACTCATCAACAGTGATTATCTCTAAGGAGGGAAGTATAGGAGTCAAGGCCAGGGTGGGATGGAAATTTCCTTTTTCCCTGTTTTTACAAGTTTTTTTTTTTCATCATTTGCATCTAGTTCCAAGCTTAATTTAAAAATAAAATTGGGGGCGCCTGGGTGGCTCTGTCATTAAGTGTCTGCCTTCAGCTCAGGTCATGATCCCGGGGTCCCAGGATGGAGCCCCACATCAGGCACCCTGCTCGGCAGAGAACCTGCTTCTCCCTCTCTCACTCCCCTGCTTGTGTTCCCTCTCTAGTTGTGTTTCTCTCTGTCAAATAAATAAATAAAATCTTAAAAGAAAAAAGGGGGGAAAATCTCTTAAAAAATAAAATTGTACGTGTTTTCTAAAGGAAAAAAAAATTTAACCTGAATATTTTCAAGATTGCCAGTTTTCAGGTAATACAGAGATAGAATTAACAAGCCAAACCACATTACAGAGAAACAGTTAAATGCAGAAGATGGGGCATTCTACAGAACAATAGGAAGTGATTCCTAAATAAGATAATGAATCAAATGGGGGAGTTAAAGGTTAAAACAGACTAAAGAGGGGTGTTTCCTCTCGGTAGCACAGTCACTTTTAGTTTCTGCTCACGTCATGATCTCAAGGTCATGAGATGGAGTCTCTGTCAGGCTCCTAGCTCAGTGCAGAATCTGCTTCAGATTCTTTCTCCCTCTCCCACAGCCCCACCCCCTATGCCCCAACCCGTGTGCACACACGCACTCTCTCTCTCTCAAATAATCTTAAAAAAAAAAAAACACCAAAAAAACGGACTAAAGAGACGTAATCAAATGTAATGTCTGTCTTTCTTTAGACCCATCTGAGTAAGTCTAGCTATAAAGGACAGCTTTGGGAATATTGGAGAGCTCTGATATGGAATGGACAAAATTGTTAATAGGGAATTATTATTGATTTTATTCCGTGTGATAGTAGTAGGCTAGTTATATAGAGAATGCTCTTATTATTTTAGGACCGCATACTATAACATTTAGTGACATAAATCACGAACACTGTAATTTACCTTGGATACATCAGCAAAGGGAAATTAATGAAACAAATATGGAAAATACAAACAATTGTTATTAGGTAATGTGTAATGTGCCTATGGGTGCTCATGGAATTATTGTCTCCCTTTTATGTATGTGTTTGAAACATTTATAATTAAAAATTAAATGAAAGAAAAAAATTTATTTGAGGACAAAAGCAGTTATGAAACCGGCTCCCTAGAGGCTAAGAACCAACTTTTCTCACAAACAATGCAGTAGTGAGCTACTGTCACGCAGTGGAGAGTAGTCTGATGCACTAATGAGCCCTTCATACAGTTGTGAGCCGTGGAATGCACTGGTGATCTTCAGGGGAGCAGAGACCATTGTGCAATGCCTCTCATCCCTGCAGCCCCACGACCCTGGCCCAAAAGTCTGTACAGAACAGGGGCTCTTAAGATATCATCAAATAGGGCGCCTGGGTGGCTCAGGGAGTTAAAGCCTCTGCCTTCAGTTCAGGTCATGATCTCAGGGTCCTGGGATCGAGGCCCACATCAGGCTCTCTGCTCAGCGGGGAGCCTACTTCCTCCTCTCTCTCTGCCTGCCTCTGTCTACTTGTGATCTCTCTGTCAAAAAAAAAAAAAAGATTTAAACACCACTTAAAAAAAAAGATATCATCAAACAAATGAAGAAAATAAAAGAAAAAAGTGTTATCCACTGTGGCACAGCATAAAGACCACAGAACTGGAAGTCAGAGGATCTGAGTTCGAGCGCCAGCTCATACTTACTCCTGTGTGAATTCTGACAAGTCCCTTAGCTGTACCAGTCACTTTTCTTCTCTACAATAGGAAGCTCATCCCACGACCTGCCTGCATTACCTCGCAAGGCTGCCCTGTGCCTCATGATGGGACGCATGAGCCAGACTCCTTGTTCCCGCCTTCCAGATAGGTCTGGAACCCCCCACCACCTCTCATCTGGAATTCACTCTACCTCCTCCATTCTGCCCCCCAAAATCCTCTGCCTGGAAGGCGGCATAAATTTTTTAAAGTTTTTATAACCGGACGACTCACATGGGAAAATTTCAACACACAGAGACAGCACATGAATCCTTGTACTCATCAATCAGCTCCCACGTTATCAACAGGCTCCAGTTCCTGATTCGCCCATCCCTCCCACACATGTGCATACTTATTTTTTCTTTTTTCTGAAGTATTTTAAATAAAATCCCAGACATCAATTTCACTTGTCAATCTTTCCCTAGGCATCTCTTCTAGAAAAGCAACTAGTTTCAGAGATGTCCTTTTATGGTCTCTTTGTTTCAATTGGGATCCAACAAGGTCCTCACCCAGATACTTGGTTAACATGCTTCTTAAATCTCTTTTCATCTATATGGTTTCTCCCTCCTTTTTCTCCCGTACTATTTATTTCTTGAAGAAAGTGAGAATCTTTTGAAAATAAATCACATCCCTCCTCTACTTAGAAAGCTCTAAGGGCATCCTGCTGCTTGACAAAATAAGATGAAAAATGCCTAGCATTCATTCATTCAATCAATCATAACAAAGCACCCACTATGTGCCACAGGCTGCTAGCAAACGAGGGGAACGGGAGTGAATATGGCAAGTCAAACCCTGTCTTCCTAGGGCTCAGACTCCAGGGGAAAAGAGAACCAACAGGTAAATGAATAAATGAATATGAATGACCTATTCTTAGACAGTGCTGCATGCCATGATGAAAGTAAGACAAAATGGGAGGAAAAACCACGAATGGGGGTCTGCGTGTGAGCAGAGCCCACACGACAGGAAGGTGCAGCCAGGGGGACATCAGGGCCATGTGTCCCAGGCAGAGGGAAGCCAAGTACCAAGACCCACATGGGACAAGCTGGCTGTGGGGGGGCACAGACAAAGCAAGCTGGTGTGGCTTGTGTGGAGAACAGGGGGTAGGAAGGAGAGACCAGCTGGCTGGGGCCACATGAGGCTTGGGGGGCGTGGTGGGAAGCTTGGAAGCCCAGCAGTGGGAAGGAAAACCCTCAGGAGGGCTTCGACCTGGGGCTGTCAAGGTCTGATTTAGCTCTGCCGGATCCTCCTGCAGGCCTGCCCTCTCGCACGCTGGATTTCGTGCCATTCCTGCGATGTGACAAGCCCCCTCTCTCAACACTCATGATCTCACCCAGAATGACGTTTCCTGCATCTGAACCACAGGCGGCCGCCTGCCTTCTTCACAGGGCTCAGCTCTACTCATCCTGTAGTTCCAACTGGGTCGGGAAGGTGCTCTCTGAAGCTCCTCAGCTAGCTCAGGTGCCACCATGATATAGGGACTTCTCCCTTGCAGCACACTTCACAGGGGCAATTGGTCAATTGTCGGTATAATTATGGGTTTAATGTCCGTCTTCCCCAGCAGCCTGAAAACTCTGAGCAGAAACACTGATGTTGTTTCAGTCTGTGTCTCTGAAGCCCAGCGCTGCGCCTAGTGTATCAGGCAGCAGATTAAGTGTTTGCTGAATGAACAGATGGCTATCCAAACACTGCACCGCGTCTTACCAGAAATAATATCCAGTGTCCTGAAACAGTACCTGTGACGACTCAACACCGTCACTCAAAGAATTTTAAAAATCCAAAATAAGATGGAGCTCGGAGATAATCTCATCAAACCCCTTCATTTTATAAGTAACAAGGCTAGAAACAACAAGAGGGTGAGAAATGAAGGGATCTGACCTCAATAATAAGATGATCAACCGGGGTGCCTGGCTGGCTCAGTCGGCAGAGCACGTGGCTCTTGATCTCAGGGTTGTGGGTTCAAGGTGCCCCTGGCACGAGCACTGCTTCCACGGAATGGACTTGCTCGTTCACGTGGGCGAGTAATTTAAAGAACTGGAGCTTCTCTTCTGTGTTTATATAGAGAAGCTGCACTCCAGTTACACTACGAATATAGCGTATGGCCAGAAAGCTGAAACACTATTCGTACAGAACGCTTTCTCTTGCGTTGCTGTACTTCCCAATACATTAAGAAATTCCACGGAGCTGGGGCACCTGGGGGGCTCAGTCAGTTAAACCTCTGCCTTTGGCTCAGGTCATGATCCCAAGGTCCTGGGATGGAGTCCTGTGTCTCCCTGCTCAGCAGGAAGTCTTCTTGTCCCTCTCCCTCTGCCTTTCCCCCAATCCCACTTGTGTACTCTCTCCCACTCTCTCAAATAAATAAAACCTTTAAAAAGGGGGTGGGGGGGCACATGGGTGTCCGTCAGTGAAGCATCTGCCTTTGGCTCAGGTCAGGATTTATCAGGGGCCTGGGACAGAGCCCCATATCCAGCTCCCTGCTCAGTATGCAGCCCACTTCTCCCTCTGCCTCTGCCCCTACCCCGGCTCATGCTCTTTCGTGTGCATGCACGAATAAATACAATTAATTAACTAATTAATTTTAAAAAATCATTCAAATAAAAAAAATTCCAGGGAGTTTTCACCTTGACAGATTTTATGGTTCTGTAGATTATGTGTAAAAGTACAGAGGCATATTTTTGTAGAAGCCTCTGACAGAGCTAGCATGAGCCTGTTACATATGAAACTTCCTTCTCAAAAGTTGTATCAAAAATACAGCACCAAAGTACTATAAGAATAAAGTAGAGGATAAAGGTTTTGATTTAAAAACACACACACACACACACACACACTATCTCAACTCTCAATGAAGAAGAAAGCCCACAGTTTGAGAGCACATTACCACATGATGAGCTGTTTGAACACATTAATTCAAGGATGTTCAAAACTCCATGGGAAAGGCAGTGATGTCTCTTCTATTTTCCAGATAAACAAACCAAGGCTTTCAGAGTTGGATAACTTACCCAAGTTAGTGGCAAAAGGGAGATTTAAGGCCACACATATTGGGCTCCAGAGACCTCAATTTTTCTACATTACCTCCTGATACTCCTAGTGGACAGATAAAATGAAGATACATGCACATCTGTCAATATGTTAAGCTCCAAATCATAGAGTACTGGAGTTCAGAGAGTTCTGATGGCTGAGAGATGAATGCAATCGGCTGGCACAGTAAGGAAGGAAGAAGGATGTACGCTGACAGAGAATGAGAGAGAATCTGAGAGGTAAGAGGTGAATAAAGTGGAAGAATAAAAAAATAAGCAAAGGGCATAATTTACTTTCTGCAAAAGGTTAAGGCAAAGCTGGTAATAAAGCTACAGTGGTGGGCTAAGGCTCTGAACCCAAGCCAACGAGTCCATGGTTTTCTGAAGTCAGGATGGGGGAGAGCACTAAAGAAGCTGAAAAGAAGCTGGAAAGTGTCACTGTCAGCATGACAGGAAAGACAGAGATGGGAAGGCCTGCCATGAATGTGAAGGTGTAATGGGGAACTGAGCACCATGTTATTCATGCCAATGGGCAACTCTCAGTCCTCACTTTTTGGGCCCATTTAACATGATGGTTCACTCCCTCCTCCTTGATACGCTTTCCTCACTTGGCTTCCAGGCCCCTTCCTCATTGCATTTCCTCTCACCTCACTGGCCATGCCGGGTCAGCCTCCATTGCTGTCTCCTCTTCTTTTTCCTGATCTGTTGGAGGCTCCCTGGGACCTCTTCTCTATCTACATGTACTCCCCTGGTGGGATTCATTTAGTTCTCTTGTTTTAAATACCATCTATGTGCCAATGACTTCCAAATTCATATTCAAAGCCTAGTGTTCGCTTCTAAATTCCAGACTCCTATCCAACTGCCTACTCCATCCCAGACCCCTGACATGTCTGGTATATCACCTACTAAAATAATATATAATTTACTTTATTATGTTTGCCATTCATTTTCTTGGTCCCATTCCCTTGCTAGAATGTAAACTACTTGAGGATAGGATTCTTTATTTTGGTCACTTGTATTTTAATCCCAAAATAGTGCCTGGCACACAGTAGGCTCTTGATGAGTAGTTGCAGAATAAATGAATAAAGGGATGGCATAAGGTAGCCTCGAGGCAATAAGAACCCTCACTAGGTACCACTAGCAAGGAAAAGCAAGTGACAGTGAAAGCAGCTGATGGGAGGAGGGATGTGAATACTTCTCACTTTGCCACATGGAACCTCAAGTGACCAGCTAGCATTTGGGTAGAAACGTCTGGTAGGATTTTGGAATTCTGGGACCAGTGTTTATTATTATTTCTTCAGCTGAAAAAAAGGGCGGGTTGTTTTGAGGATTAAATAACCTAAAACTAGCAAATCCCTGACACATGGAGATACACTCACCCAATAACTGTTTTCCTTCTCTGGAACCGTTCATTCTCTCAGCCAGGTGCCCAGGATGGTAGAGACCACCTAGGTCACGTGCACATCCCCATCAATTCACCTGTTTACTCAGGCCATCACACTCTGTCCCCCTCAACTCCTGGGAATGCAGCCCTTCCTCATCAGCCCTCTTTGAGGCTTGCCTCGCCCAGGGCCACACTTCCTTTCAGGGCAGCTCTTACCCAAGGACTGATTGATCAACTGATCAACCGACTGATCACTGTGAGGGCACAGAGGCCCAGCCCTCTCACACACACCTGAGACAGTTTAGGAAAGCCATCCCACTTCAGAGCTCCCAGGGGCTGGCTGAGACCTTTGCTAGGACTGCAAGTCATTCAGTATCAGCCTGGGCTCAGTCCTTCTGTACCTCCCTCCCTTCGGTCCATGTGGATGTGAGGTGCCCACCCCCCAGTGAAATAACCTGCCTGCTGATCTCCATTTCGGACTCAGTTTCCTGGGAACCCAGCCTTGGCAGATAGAACACCCAACAGAGCTCTGGGATTCTTACTGAAATGCAGATTAAACCCATGTGGACCTGGGAGGTATGGTTTGACCAGAAATCCTTTGTTAGCAATAGATTTTCCTAGGTTTTTAGAATGTGATGTGGTTAGTCTGACGCCACAAAGACGGGAGGAGGTCCCAAATTTAACAACAGAACTCAGTGGGTCTGTCGAGAAGGAAAAAAATGATTTTTATTTTCAGTAACCCCTAACTGGTATTTAGCATTTCCTTGCATTATGAATGCAGGCAACAAAGTATAGTAGTAACTCTTAATGACATCACTACAAAGAGAAGTCACAGATCTCATGTCACATTTTCATCAAGGCAGGTGTCTTCAAATATTTACTGTCCAGACCATCTTTAAAAATTCGGTAATTATCTGACCCCCCCCCATAACGCCCCCCCACTGCACGTAGTTACACCCTACTATTTAATATGGTTAAAAATAAGCACATATGCCACTTGGGTGGCACAACTGGTTAAGGGTCTGCCTTGGGCTCAGGCCATGATCCTGGAGTCCAGGGATCCAGTCCCACAGCAGGCTCCCTGCTCAGCGCAGAGACTGCTTCTCCCTTTGCTCCTCCTTTGCTCCTGATCACTTGCTCTCTCTTGCTCTCTCTCTCTCAAATACATAAATTTTTTTTAAAAAAATAAGCACATCTATGATTACTTCAGACATTCTTTGTTTTAATATTTTTATCTGAATTTCAATTTAACTGATTTCCTGGCCAACCATGCAGATTTTAGTTTATTCAACTAAAAATATTATCCTAAGAAGGGGTTTTACAGGCTTTACCCATGGAGGTCAGGGTGATCATCTCACAAGGGCAACACTCTGTGGGTAGAGACTTTAGGGACTCATTCTTTTTGGCCAGAGCGGTGATCTGCACGTGGGTGTTGTCCAAGGCGCAGTCTGCCCTGGCCAGACGATGAACACATCCATTTCACGGGCACGACAGGCTCCAGCCGCTGTTTGTGTTGTCCCCACCACCCCCCACCCCGCCCCACTTCTGGAATGCGCACAGCTTTATATGAAATCCACATGGTGCGCGGCTAAGGAAGGCGGCGGCACAGAAGGACTTTACCAAGTTGACAGCGTCCCCAGGCCCGGCCAATTCTGAGAAGGCTCCAAAGAGCTAAAGGCCACCTGGGCCCGCTCCCCAGTGAGGGGGCCCTACGGTGACAATGCTCGGCTACAGGAAATTGGATCTCCGGGTCGTCCTGCTTTCCCAGCCTGAAACTCTGGACTGAAACGAGCTCAACTGGAGAGCAGACTCGTTGCCAAGACATGTCCGGAGTCCACACACAAACGCAGGCTGTCGGCTAAACTGCCGGGCCGAGGCCGGCTCCCGTGGTCTCTTCCTGCCCCTGCATCCACAAGTCCCAGGGCCCACGCGCCGCCTGGGACCCAGCTCCGGCCTTTGCCCTGCGAAGGCTCGGCGCGCACGCCTGGTTCCTACGGACCGGGTTCCGTCCCCAGGGGCACAAGACAATAGCGAGACCGACTTTCCGCCCACAGCTGCCGGAGAGGAAACTCCGCCCGGGGTCCCGGTATGCCTGGGTTTCCCGGGTCCGGCGTGGCGCGCGCGGAGCCGCGCAGACGGGGCGAGCTCCGCAGACCCGCGTGCTCCTGTGGCGACAGTGGCCAAGCGGCTCGGAGACGTCTGCCCGCCCGACGGAGGCGGGCGCCCCGCGTGGGCCGGTAGAACCCGCGCCGCGCCCTGCGTCCCCGCGGCCGGCGGGTCCGGGTTCCCGCCCACGACGCCCACGTCCGTCCGGCCCTGCGGGCGTCCCCCGTAGCCCCGGCCTGCCTCCCGACGCCGGCTTGGCCCCCACGCCCTCCTCCCCGACAGCCCCCCACCTCCTGCCCCGGAGGTCGCACTCACGTAGACCGAATCGATGTCGGATTTGTCGAAGAAGCGGAGCGCCCGCCTCAGCTCCAGGGCTGGGGAGACGTGGTCGTCTCCAGCTTCCAGCTCCAGGTCCCCGTGTCCTGGGCCGAACGGGAAGAGCTCCTGGCGGCTCAGGCAGCCCCCGGGCCCCGCAAGCAGCAGCTGCAGGAGCAGCGCCCGCGTCCACGCAGCCCCGCTCCGGTGCATAACGGTCAACATGTTCCTGAGCCGCTGTCCCGCAAACCTAGCGGCTCCGAGGACCAGTCTGAGGAAGGCGGAGCCGTAACCGGACGCCCCTCCGCAGCCCCTCCGCGCCTCCCGCCTCCTGCCGTTCCCACCCCGGGAAATAGGGGAGGAGAACGAGGGGAGATGGGGAGGGCCCCGCCCCGTCCACAGGGCGCGCCGCGGAGGCTGCCCAATGGCCGTGAGGGGGAGGGCGAGGGGCGCCACTGAATCCCCCTGGGGCTCTGGCAGTGTCGCCCTCGACCCCCTCGGGGCCTCGGTGGCCCCGATTTCCGAAACCAACCCAGTTACCACGGAAGAGCAGAGCGGGGGGGGGGGGGCTTTGCACCACGGTCCTCAGGTCAGGGTTAAGG
>PITA01024743.1:0-25702 GCA_004023965.1 Spilogale gracilis | reverse complement strand
TTCTTTCTTTCTCCTACTCCTCATCCTCCTCCTCCTCCTCCTCCTCCTCCTCCTCCTCCTCCTTCTTTTTTCTTAATTTGACAGAAAGAAACAGCTAGAGAGGGAAAAGAAGCAGGGGGCGTGAGAGAGGGAGAAGCAGGCTTCTCACCGAGCAGGGAGCCCGATGCGGGACTTGGCCCCGAGACTCTGGAACGCTTAAGGACTGAGCCACCAGGCACCCCCACACCAAGTTTCAATAAGGGTATAATCCTGCTTCGACATGTTGCAGTGACAATAACCACCCGATTTTTTTTTTTTTTTTTAATAATCACCGGATTGCACCGAGATCTGCTAATGTGCCTGCAACTTCACATATATTAACTCAGAGTCTGAAAGTAGGACTCTGGGAAACGAAGGTGATGTTCATATCCTAATTCCGGAAATGAAGACTCCAAAGCTCACAGCTGAAATTGTTTTGCTAAACTCTCACAGTTGGAAAGTGACTGAGCCAATTTGCACATTCAGATTCATCAGAATTAAAAGTTTCTATTTTTTTTCTTCTAGGGCCACTCCAGGTTTAGAAACTATTCATTTATTACATTTTCTAAGAAGCAGGAACTGGGGAAAAAAATAAACTGCTCGAGGTATGAGTCTGCATTATGAAAGCTCCACTTCCCCGGGGAGTGTTCCAATTAGGGTTTCGTTAGCCATAAGGACTGTAGCCCAGGGGTCTGCTCCCTGTCCCGACTGGTAATGAGCCAGCCCCATGACTTTCAAAGTAATGCTGGCCTGAGACTGCCGGCGATAGCCCCTTGTGATGGATGCCATTCTGCTATATATATATTTTTCTATCCTTCTTTCTTCTTTCTTTCTTTTTAAAAGATTTTGTTTATTTGACAGGAGAGACACAGCGAGAGTGGGAACACAAGCAGGGGGAGTGAGAGAGGGAGAAGCAGGCTTCCCGCCGAGCAGGGAGCCCGATGTGGGGCTTGATCCCAGGACCCTGACATTATGACCTGAGCTGAAACCAGGAGTCAGATGCTCAACCGACAGAGCTACCCAGGGGCCCCCTGCTGTATTTCTTTACCATGCCTGAAACTGGACAGTTAACTCATTGTGGGTTTCATTTCTGGGACTTTTCTCTGTGCCGGAGGTATTCTAACTACTTGACGTTATTGGATGTAAGTTTTCCTTTCCTGTGGAAGAAGAAAAAAAAAATACTTGCTCCTTTTAGGCTTTGCATCTGGAATTGTGTTTTCAGCGCTTGAGACCAAGTACTTACGTGAAATATGGCCTTGTAGTACATCTTCCTTTCCTCTTGTACAAGCATATGGAATGCTGTGAGCCAGACGCTTCTAGATGGTGGTGGGGACAGGGGCACACTGGAGACAATGGTCCCTCCTGAATCTTCTACATTCAGATGTGGTGCGAGAGGTATTTTCCCCCCTAAATTCACCTCCTTTCCTTTCACTTTTTTGGCAGGAGGTCTAGGACTGGAGGTTGAAACTGATTGCTCCGGGAAAGGGAGAAGTAATCACTTTCTGGAAGAACAAGGCGAGTTTTGAGTTTGTGTTTCAGACTAAAAAATTTAAAATCTTGAAAACTAAGCTTATAAGAGAGAAAAGAAATTTGACTTGTTTTCCTCGAATTATGTGTTGACTTGTCTCCAATTAATCACGCTCCTTCCCCCCATCCCCCCTCCCCCCGCCCCGCAGCCAGCTGGAGATGGCACAAAGCTACAACGTCAGAAGACCAGGACTAGGCAGAAGTGCCATGCGGCCGCTGGGAACCCTCCAGGTTTTCACCTGGTTAAACCCGGTTGGAGTGAGGCTTGTGCACATCTGTCTTTTCGTGCGGTTGCTGCCTCCTGGACCACGGGGCACCAGGGGGGTGGGGAGATGCAGAAAGGAGCCCAGTCCCCAGGCTCCACAGGGCAGAGCTGCCTGCTGCGGAAGGCAGACGTTTGCCCCATGACCGTTGTCCTTGGTGTTCTTCCATGAGTATGTCGCATTACATTGCAAAACGGATTTTGTGGATATAGTTGAGGTTGACCTTAGACGAAGGAGTATCCTGGATTAATCACGGGGCCGCATCTCAATTTGGGAGGTCTTTCTCCAGCAGGCAGGAGAGGGGAGGTGAGAGAGTCAACGCATGAGAAGAATTTGATTTGTGGCTCTCGGTTTGGAGGAAAAGGCCCACGTGCCAGGGCAACGAGGATTCCAGTCCTCCCGCGGTAATAAACTCAGTTCTGCCTACAGCCTGCATGAACTTCAAAGTGGATTATTCCCAGGGCCTTCAGGTAGGAGCCCGGCTCAGTCAACACTGTGTTTCGGCTGAGAGCGTGTAAGCAGACACCACCACTGCTCCGCGATGTGCCTGCATGTCTGATTCACGGATACTGTGCGATGTGACTTCTCGTTGTTTAAAGCTATTGCCTTGGTGCTGGCTTGTTATGCGGCAACAGAAAATTGA
Source organism: Spilogale gracilis (assembly GCA_004023965.1). Classification (NCBI taxonomy): domain Eukaryota; kingdom Metazoa; phylum Chordata; class Mammalia; order Carnivora; family Mephitidae; genus Spilogale; species Spilogale gracilis. Next base: position 23,251 of record PITA01024743.1, on the reverse strand, counting down.
CATGATAACGTTTATGTGCGTGAAAAAGGTCTTGTGACTTGGATCTTTTATCCATTGCAACCAAATCTAATCACAATGAATGCATGAATCCAGAACCCAAAAGTTAGATGCTGACCGTAGAGACAGTGGTGGAGCAGTGAAGACTGTTCCCGCTCAAGGGAATGGGCTGTGGAAGACAGAGCAGAGGGCGAGAATGTGGTGTCTAGCGTTCCTTATGTGCCCCATCCTTTAGTGGGGGAGGGCACATGAACAGAGGCTTCCAGAAAGGTTTGACTTAGTTTCAGAGCAGAAGATTTGTCCTGGCTTCTTTAAGTACAGCCTGGAAGGACTATTCGCCTCTCAGAAGAAAACCGGGTAAAGGGGGTAGTCACCACTTCTCACACGGTGCTGGAAAGTCAAGAAATAAATATTTGGAGGTGGGTGTGAGGTGTGACTCTCAGCTCCTTAGGGTCTTTGGTAAGTGGTCCCTTGAGGGAGGGAATCCAGTGAGAGAGATACAAGGCTCGGGAGCTAGGGAAAGGCAGTTCAGCAGGAGGGCTGAGTCAGGGAAGAGCCACAGCCACAGGTCCTCACATCTGCAGCGGGTCCAGCAGAAAACCAGCCATCCTTCTACTGCACCGGGACCCTAGCCTTCCCAGCACCCAGTGCCATATGGGAGGAGAGGAGGAGAGGAGCAGAGGAGGGGAGGGGGAGAGGAGCAGAAGGAGGGGAGGGGGAGAGGAGGAGAGGAGGAGAGGAGGGGAGGAGGGGGGGAGGAGAGGAGGAGGGGAGGAGTCGAGGAGGGGGGTAGTTTGGAAGAGAGGAGACATTTAGGAAGGCTAATTGTTTAAATACTTTTGATTGACAAGACTGAGTGTTTACAGGTATCTAGCAATCGGTAAGTTCAAGAGCAAGACAGGATGAGACATAGATGACAATAACAGTGAGAATTTTTTTGTTTTTTAATCTTTATTAAAAAATTATTATATATGTATATATATACATACATACATAGAGAGAGAGAGAGAGAGAGAGAGAGAGAGAGAGAGAGAGGGAGAGAATCCCAAGCAGATTCCCAACTGAGTGTGGAGCCTGTTTTAGGGTTCAATCCCATGACCCTGATATCATGACCTGAACTGAAATCAAAAGTCAGAAGCTTAACTGACTCAGCCTCTCAGGGGCCCCTGTTTTTTAACCTTCGGCTCATATTATATAGTTTTCCAGCCAGTCATTTGCACTTTTATTTTTTTCCCCACCTATTAGGGTCCCCCCAACCATTTTCATTCTTTCTCTTCAAAGACTTTCTTCTTACTAAAAACAAAACACAATTCTCTTACCACTCTGCTGAGGGCTGCTGAATTAGTGTGTGTGTTTTCTCCTTTTAAATTGAGTTAATTCCTTCTTTTAGTTTTTGTCCTTTTCTTTTTTGAATAATTTATTTTATTTTATTTTTTCAATGTTCCAAGATTCATTCTTTATAATAGTGTACCACATCAGTCATAGAAACTAGCGTATGATGTCACAAAATCACATAATGATATCTGCAGCAAGAGTAAGGATTTGTAATAGAACAAATATCCTTCCCGAATTTTGTGTTATTTCCTTGTTTGTCTTCATTATTTCCTCCCGTTTGTATGCATCCCTCAATAAGGTGTATGTAGTGTTCCTGCTCTGACTACACTGGCCGAACCCTACAGTTCCACGTGGTCATCTTTTATTCGACCTGTGCTTTCATCCATCTGTGCTGTGTGTGGGCCTCTATTAATTGTTATTGCTCTATTGTATTCTACTGAATGAATATGCCAACGTTTATTTATCCATTCTACCAAAGAGGGCCAATTAGGTTGTTTCTTGTGTTTTTGATATTGAGAAAAGCATCCTTACGAACGCTCACACGGTTTCCTGGTGCAGGTGAGCAGATGCTCCTCGGGGGTGAAAGTAGGCCAAGTATTGCTGGGTCATGGCACATGGTCATGTCCATCCTGGCCAGGTCATGCCACGTGTTTTTCAACATAGCGAGTGTTTAACCTGATATGACACATGTTCCTTCCTTTTGGGACTCACTGTATGGCTGGGGAGACAATGCCAGCCCTCAGGAAAGAGTCCAGACTGGGTAATTAGGAAGTGTGGGGTGCAGTGAAGGCTTTAAACAGAGCCTAGTGAATGTTTGTGCCCAGGAATCAGCCCAGAGATCGACTAGGCAGGAAGGCTTCTGCTGGGGCTGGGAGTGACTGCTTAGCACCAGGGAAGAAACCTGGAAATAACACTGGGAGGCTGGGGAAGAAAAGATGACATGTACAGGTGAAGGGCATTATTATGACCTTCCCTCCGTCAACATGGTGGAAAGTGTGGGAAGGAGTGAGCTTACTACATCATCTTATTTTTACCCTTGGCAAAGTACTGGGTGCACCCAAACAAATCTGGACTTTAGGAAGAGGCATCATGCCCTCTCTTTGGGGGATTTATTTGCACTCCTCATCCTCTGGCAGCCCTCCCTGGTCACATCTTCTGACTTCTCTACTTCTCTGTGCTCTATGGTTTGGTTGTCATGGGATTGGCACCTCCTTTCAAGTTTGCTGACTCTGATTATCTTTTCATTCTTGGGATATGGAGCCCACTCTTCTACTGAAGCCAGTGAGAGGCACTTTCCCCTGATTTTGGCTCTTACCAATTAGTCCTGGATGGGAAGACCCTTCCCTGGCCTCACATGATGGACAAGGACAGCCCTGGGGTAAGACTCCCAGTCCCACTGTAAGTAGGAGGAGACCAAGTGAGCTGAGGAACTGACTGTAGGAGGCACAGTTCCTAGCAGGACAGAGCTCTTGATGTGGCCCCAAGTCCCATGTTCTTTGCTCTGGGGATGGCAAATCCCAGGGCACTTGAAGCCCAGGAAGATGGTGTGACGTCACTATGGTGAAGAGAAAGGGAGGAAGGTAGGAACTTTGGCCCCTGATTGGAGAGTACAACTCCTGCCTAAAGGCATTCAAAGTTACAAACACAAAGAAAAAAGAAGTGTACTAGCCAAAAGATACACTGCCATCTAGGATGAGCCAGCAGACAGCCACTGTGTGATCTCTGCTCTACAGTAGATGGGCTCTGTCTTCCTGGGACCACTGTCTACCTGCTCTAGAACCTTCCAGTCCTCTCAGTTGTGTGTTATCAATTCAGCTCTGAGTTACCAATTCAGCCATATATTCTCAGAGCCTCATACAGTGCCTGGTACATACAAGGCACTCCATAAATGATGGCTAAAACTGCAAGATGAATCAAGGGTGCTAAAGAAATTGAATGGACAGCTCTATTTGAAGGCCGAAACCTTCAACCCCTTTTCACATTCAGCAGGCCTTCTGTCTCTGTTCCAAACCTGGCCAGGGTTGGAGGAGCCCTAATCTCCCTGGTTTCCTCTTTGTCCCCCCCGCCCCCATCCCGCACAAGCTTCTCTCTCTCACATGCACAATCAGTTCATAATAGACACAGTGTTTGGCAACGTTTTCTTGTACTTAATATATTAGGACATCTTTCCATATTAATAGAAGTATTTCTGTAACATCATGTTTTCAGTGTGTGTGTAAAAGTCTGTTGTAAACATAGTTTACTGAACTAACTCCCTCTTTTTTTGACATTTAGGTGATTTCCAATTTTTATTTTTATTTTTTTATTTTTTTATTTTTTTTTTTTTTAAATATTTTATTTATTTATTTGACAGAGAGAAACACAGCCAGAGAGGGAACACAAGCAGAGGGACTGAGAGAGGGAGAAGCAGGCTTCCCGCTGAGCAGGGAGCCCGATGTGGGGCTCGATCCCGGGTCTCCAGGATCATGACCTGAGCCGAAGGCAGTCGCTTAAACAACTGAGCCACCCAGGCGCCCCTGATTTCCAATTTTTAAAAACATTCTTTATTCATTTGTCAGAGAGAAAGAGAGAGAGTGTATAAGAAGGGGGAGCGGCAGGCAGAGGGAGAAGCAGGCTCCTCGCTGAGCAAGGAGCCTGACGCGGGGCTCAATCCCAGGACCCTGAGATCATGACACAAGCTGAAGGTAGATGTTTAACCAACTGAGCCACCCAGGTGTCCCATGATATCCAAATTTTTATTAAAGAAACCCCAGTACTCTACTGGGCATCCTTAAGGTTAAATATTTATACCCATCCTTAATAAACGATTTAGGACATGTTCCCAGAAGGGGACTTACAGTCTGTATCTTAACTGGCACAGTGCTAGAGACCCTCCAGAGAGGGCATACCGATGCTTATTTCCTTAGTGGTCCATATGATTGCCCGTCCCCCATACCCCTTGCAATACAAGACATTGCTATTTCAAAAATCTTTTTCACTTCCTAGTGCTTTAATTTTTCTTCAATAACTAGTAAAGTTGGCTGCTATATTTCACATGTTTGTATGTATTTTCATTTCTTCCTTTAGGAATTCCTTGTCCAGTTCCACTCCCTTTCTATTGGAGCTTTGTCTTTCTCCCCTAGAGATGAATCATGCCCATCTTTCTTGGCCCAGCTCATGCTCCCTCCTGCGTGACGTCTCTAACTACCCAGCCCTGGGGCACTCTTACACTTATGTGACTTCTAGCTTCCCATACTCTTTTGGACTTGGTGTTATGCTACTTGCTCTTTTCTTCCTGGTTATCTCTCTTTCTCCACTTGGTAGAAAGCTACCAGAGGGTGGGGTCATGGGTTAGGCAGTAAACAATGTAATTCAACATCATCCAATTTGGGGTCACTGAAGTCTTGCTTTCCAATGCAAGTGTTCAGTGAGCTACTGAGGTGTAGACGCTCCTCCCTCCCCCACACCTGAATAGCATAGGACTGACTCAGGGTTAAGGTTTCAGAATACTCTGAGGTTCACGTGGCTATCTGCCACCAAGGCTGTTCTTCCTCCTGGCTCTTCCTTACACTGGCAGAATATTTCCTTTACCATGGTTTCTTCATCGTAAGTGTACTCTGAATACGTGGTTGGTGACGGGCTCTGAGGTGCCTGCTGGGGGTACCTGTGGACATGTTCCTTGCCTCAAGGGGATTGTGGTCTACTGGGGGAAGCTGACATTAAATCAGCAATCATAAGTACATCTCCACACATTGGGATAGGAGCTTTGCAAGAAAACCTCAGGGTATTGTAAGTGGTTATAACAGAATGTTTTCATTATATGTGGGTATTAGATCAGACTTTGCTGAAGAAGGAATATTTTGTTTGAGAAAGGTAGAATAGGCAGGAGATGGCCAGATGAAGAGGTAGGAGAGGTGTAGTAGGGTGGAGAGCCTTCCAGACATATGGAGTAGCATGTGCAAGGGCCCTGGGGCAGAAGAGTTTAGCCAATGTGACCAGAGCATGTCAGTGAAGGGCAGAGTGGCTTAAGATGAAGCGGCAATGGGGTGAGATGAGGAAGAGTCAGACCATGTGGTCTCTCCTTGAGATTTTATCTTAAATGCAGTGGGGAGACGCCAAGGACCCTGAGCAGGGAGCGAGGTAGCCTGGCTGCTGAGGGGGAGCATAGCCGGATGGTGAGAATGGAAGCTGTTCCGCTGCTCTGGAGGCTCTTGCAGTGTGTGATCTGGGCCGGGGACAAATGTGGTTTCATCCCCTCGAATCTGTTGCTTGATTCAATGTCACACCAAAAACCTCTGCTCTTTTTCCTCTTCTTTTTTTTTTTTTTTTATCTTCCATCTCTTCTTTCTCATTATTCTCCCTGAGCGTCTTAGCTTTTTCCAGAACCTCCTGACAGCCACAGTGCATCTTTGGTTAAGAAAACAACCATCATGAGGGAGAAATTACCAAAGGAATCTTTGGTAATTAATTATTTTTTTATGGATGACTACAAGTTTTGTTTTCCTTATGGCAAAATCTTGAACCCCTTCTTTCCTCTTTTATTTTGAACTAGTATATCCTTCTCTTAACCCTGGTCTCTTCATCCCCAGTATCTCCAGGAGCTTTTCAGGAGAACTGCTGTTCAGAAAACAAGCAAGACTTTGGTAGTCCTTTGTAACACACAGTGTCAATGGCAGTATGGAGTATATAGTATATATGAATATTACACATTACAATACCAGTCTTTGACATGTCCTCTTCCCCAAATCTGCTCATATCCATATTTTCAAGTGCAGGTGATTATTGTAAGTTGACCCTGATGTGAATGAAGAGAAAGGCCAAATTCCAGAGGCTCTGTCCCCACTGCTGAGAGGGAAGGGCATATAAGGAAATAGGACCTCCAGGGGTAGAAGTAGGGCCCACGGAGGGAATGGTCTTCTCTCCCAGAGAGGGTTGGGAGGGCTTTCCAGAAAAGACAGTGCATCTCTGATTAGCTTTCCAGTCTCAGTCCTTTGAAGCTCATTAAAGCTTGTAGAACTTTCATTTCTTAATAGTACTTGGAAGAAGACATTGCTCCTGCCCTATTCCACAGAGTTTTTGTGAGGGTCAGATCAGCTAAAGTAAATGAAACACTTTGCTGCAATATTAGGGCTTCATGGAGGTGATTGGACACAACTCTGGCCACTCTGGCCTTTTCATCGAAGATTTGGCTTGTGGTTCCTGTCTGTCCTCTTGACTCTAAGACTGCCAAGATCCTGGGTGAGTCCCCATCTATGCACATGGCCCTTCCAATCAACCTGTCTCTTAGTTCCATTACTCTTTCCTCATCTCCTGTGATTATTCCCTCCACTCTACCTCCATTCCCCATTGGCTGGTGACACAGAACTCACAAGAAATTGTGCCACATCCAGAGTGGTACATTCCTGTATCTTGCTGCCTCTGTCCTTCTGGTTGCTCATTTAGGGCTTCCCTCTATGCTGGTTCTGCAGTCCTATCAGGACCTGTTGGCCATTGGCCACTCACCCTCTGCCTATCCATCAACTCTCTTCTTGCTGGAGCTTGGAGTCCACAGCCCATCTTTCTGCCACTCTAACCTGACCTGGCATATCTTGTGCCTTCATGAATATTGCCATCTGTTTTCATCCCATCTGCAACTGAGTAGCCATGTGTTTCCAATAGAGAAAAATTGAAATTGACATGAATTCTTGATTACTGATCTAGTTATCACCAAGTTTCTCAGAATGGTATGCTCGACCACAAATGCTCCCTACTTCTGTCCCCCCCCCCCTTTTATTACTAGCATATAATGTATTATTTGCTTCATAGGTACAGGTCTGTGAATCATCAGTCTTACAAAATTCACAGCACTCACCATAGCACATACCCTCTCCAATGTCCTTAACCCAGCCACCCTACCCCACCCTCCTCCACCCCCTAGCAGCCTTCAGTTTGTTTCCTGAGATTAAGAGTCTCTTATGGTTTGTCTCCCTCCCTGGTCCCATGTTTTTTCATTCCCCCCCCCCCCCCCACTCCACACAATGCCCTGCCCTGCCTCTCAAATTCCTCATATCAGGGAGATCATATGATAATTGCCTTCTCTGATTGACTTATTTCACTCAGCATAATACCCTCTAGTTCCATCCATGTTGTTACAAATGGCATAATTTCATTTTTTGATGGCTGCATAGTATTCCATTGTATATACATATATACCACATCTTCTTTATCCATTCATCTGTTGATGGATGTCTAGGTTCTTTCCATAGTTTGGCTATTGTGGACATTGCTGCTATAAATATTTGGGTGCATGTGCCCCTTCAGATCACTATATTTGTATCGTTAGTGTAAATACCCAGTAGTACGATTGATGGTGTGTAGGGTATCTCTATTTTCAACTTTTTGAGGACTCTCCATACTGTTTTCCAGAGTGGCTGCACAAGCTTGCATTTCCACCAACAATGTAGGAGATTTCCCTTTTCCCTGCATCCTTGCCAACACCTGTCATTTCCTGACTTGTTAATTTTAGCCATTCTGACTGATAGGAGGTGGTATCTCACTGTGGTTTTGATTTGTATTTCCCTGATGCTGAGTGATGTAGAGCACCTTTTCATGTGTCTGTTGGCCATTTGGATGTTTTTTTTTGCAGAAATATCTGTTCATGTATTCTCCCCATTTCTTGATTAGATTATTTGTTCTTTGGGTGTTGAGTTTGATAAGTTCTTTATAGATTTTGGATACTAGCCCTTTATCTGATATGTCATTTGTAAATATCTTCTCCCATTCTGTTGGTTGTCTTTTGGTTTTGTTGACTGTTTCCTTTTCTGTGCAAAAGCTTTTGATCTTGATGAAGTTCCAATAGTTCATTTTTGCCCTTGCTTCCCTTGCCTTTGGCAATATTTCTAGGAAGAAGTTGCTGCAGTTGACATTGAAGAGGTTTCTGCCTGTGTTCTCCTCAAGGATTTTGATGTAGTCCTGCCTCCCATTGAGGTCTTCCATCACTTTTGAGTCTATTTTTGTGTGTGGTATAAGGAAATGGTCCAGTTTCATTCTTCTGCATGTGGCTGTCCAATTTTCCCAACATCACTTGTTGAAGAGACCGTCTTTTTTTCCACTGGACATTCTTCCCTCCCTGCTTTGTCAGAGATGAATTGACCATAGAGTTGAGGGTCCATTTCTGGGCTCTCTGTTCTGTTCCATTGATCTGTGTATCTGTTTTGGTGCTAGTCGCATACTGTCTTGATGATTACAGCTTTTAATAGAGCTTGGATTCTGGAGTTATGATGCCACCAACTTTGGTTTTTTGTTCCATCATCCTCTGGCTATTCAAGGTCTTTTCTTGATCCATACAAATTTTAGGTTTATTTATTCCATTTCTTTGAAAAAACTGATGGTATTTTGATAGCAATTGCATTAAATGTGTAGATTGCTTTAGGTAGCATAGACATTTTCACAATATTTGCTCTTCCAATCCATGAGCATGGAACATTTTTCCATTTCTTTGTGTCTTCCTCAATTTCTTTCATGAGTACTTTACAGTTTTCTGAGTGTGGATTCTTTGCCTCTTTGGTTAGGTTTATTCCTAGGTATCTTATGGTTTTGGGTGCAATTGTAAATGGGATGGACTCCTTCATTTCTCTTTCTTCTGTCTTGCTGTTGGTGTATAGAAATGCAACTGATTTCTGTGCATTGATTTTATAACCTCACATTTTACTGAATTCCTGTATGAGTTCTAGCAGTTTTGGAGTAGAGTCTTTTAGGTTTTCCACATAAAGTATCATATCATCTGCAAAGAGTGAGAGTTTGACTTCTTTGCTAATTTGGATGCCTTTTATTTCTTTTTGTTGTCTGACTGCTGAGGCTAGGATTTCTAGTACTATGTTGAATAGTAGTGGTGATAGTGGACAGCCCTGCCATATTTCTGACCTTAGTGGAAAAGCTCTCAGTTTTTCCCCAGTGAGAATGATAATTTGCTGTAGGTTTTTCGTAGATGGCTTTTAGGATATTGAGATATGTACCCTCTCTCCCTATACTGTGGAGAGTTGTGATCAAGAAAGAATGCTGTACTTTGTCAAATGCTTTTTCAGCATCTATTAAGAGGATCATATGGTTCTTGTTCTTCATTTTATTAATGTACTGTATCACATTGATTGATTTACAGATGTTGAACCAACCTTGCAGCCCAGGAATAAATCCCACTTGGTCACGGTGAATAATCCTTTTAATGTACTGTTGGATCCCATTGGCTAGTATTTTGATGAGAATTTTTGCATCCGAGTTCATCAAGGATATTGGTTTGTAATTCTCCTTTTTGATGGGGTCTTTGTCTGGTTTTGGGATCAAGGTAATGCTGGCCTCATATAATGAGTTTGGAAATTTTCTTTCCATTTCTATTTTTTGGAACAGTTTCAGGAGAATAGGTATTAATTCTTCTCTAAATGTTTGATAGAATTTCCCTGGGAAGCCATCTGGCCCTGGACTCTTGTTTGTTGGGAGATTTTGATGATTGCTTCAATCTCCTTACTGGTTATGGGTCTGTTCAGGTTCTCTATTTCTTCCTGGTTCAGTTTTGGTAGTTTACATGTCTCTAGGAATGCATCCATTTTTTCCAGATTGTTAAATTTGCTGGTGTATAGTTGTTCATAGTATGTTCTTATAATTGTTTGTATTTCTTTGTGTTGGGTCCTTTCTCTTTTCTTTTTGATAAGTCTGGCCAGGGGTTTATCAATCTTATTAATTCTACCAAAGAACCAGTTCCTAGTTTTGTTGATTTGTTCCACTGGTCTTTTGATTTCTATTTCATTGATTTCTGCTCTGATCTTTATTATTTCTCCTCCATTGCTGGGTATAGGCTTTCTTTGCTGTTCTTTCTCCAGCTTCTTTAGGTGTAGGGTTAGGTTGTGTACTTGAGACCTTTCTTTTTCAGAGAAAGGCTTGTATTGCTATACACTTTCCTCTCAGGACTATGTTTGCTGTCCTGACTATCTCAAAGATTTTGAATAGTTGTGTTTCATTTTCATTTGTTTCCATGAATTTTAAAGTTATTCTTAATTTCCTGGTTGATCCATTCATTCTTCTATAGCTGGATATAATATTCTTGGTTGCATATTTTTCTTGTTTAGTGCTCTGAATATATCATGCCAGGCTTGTATTGCTATACACTTTCCTCTCAGGACTATGTTTGCTGTCCTGACTATCTCAAAGATTTTGAATAGTTGTGTTTCATTTTCATTTGTTTCCATGAATTTTAAAGTTATTCTTAATTTCCTGGTTGATCCATTCATTCTTCGATAGCTGGATATAATATTCTTGGTTGCATATTTTTCTTGTTTAGTGCTCTGAATATATCATGCCAGTGCTTTCTGGTCTGTCAGGTGTCTGTGGATAGATCTGCTGCCAATATAATATTTCTGCCATTGTATGTTACAGATCTCTTCTCCTGAGATGCTTTCAGGATTTTCTCTTTGTCACTGAGACTTGTAAATTTTACTATTAGATAATGGGGTGTGGACCTATTTTTATTGATTTTGAGGGGGTTCTCTGTGCCTCCTGGATTTTGATGCTTGTTCCCTTCACCAAATTAGGGAAATTCTCTGCTATAATTTTCTCCAATACACCTTCCACCCCTCTTTCTCTTTCTCCTTCTTCTGGGACCCCAATTATTCTAATATTATTTCATGTTATGGTATCACTTATCTCTTGAAATCTCCCCTTATGGCCGAGTAGTTGTTTGTCTCTTTCTCAGCTTCTTTATTTTTGATCATTTGTTCTTCTATATTACTAATTCTCTCTTCTGCCTCATTTATCCTAGCAGTAAGAGCCTCCATTTTTGACTGCACACCATTAATAGCTTTTTTGATTTCACTTTGGTTAGATTTTAGTTCTTTTATTTTTCCAGAAAAGGATTTTATTTCTCCAGGAAGGGATTCTCTAGTATCTTCCATACTTTTTTTCAAACCCAGCTGGCACCTTGATAATTGTCATCCTGAACTCAAGTTCTGACATAGTCCTAATGTCTGTTTTGATTAGGTCCTTAGGCATTGGTACTGCCTCTTGTTCTTTTTTTTTGAGGTGAGTATTTCCGCCTTGTCAGATAAGAATAGATGAATGAGAGAACAAAATTCTAAAAGTGTAGCAATGACCCCAGAAAAATATACACTAACCAAATCAGAAGAGATCTGAAACCAGGGGGAGAGGAAAGGAGAAAAAAAAAAGAAAAGAAAAAAGGAAAAAATATTTATCAGACTAGACTGGTGAATAGAATAGAGCCACACACTTGATTTTGGGTGTATTTTGGTCTGTTAGAAGAAACTGCCTCTCAAAATTTTAAAGAAAGAGAAACATATATATACACACAAAAATAAGGGTATATGTATGAAGGGATGGAATATGTCTGTAAAGATGAAAATTAAAAAAGATTTTAAAAAAGGAATTGATAAGATAAGAAGTTGGTTAAAAAAAAGGAAAAAGAGGAAAGAATGTGATCAGGATGGAGACTAGAACAAAGGCATGTGTTAGATAGATAGATGAAGTGATAAAAAATGACTATAACAATGAAAATTAAAAAAAGTCAAAAGGTATTGATAAAATAGTTAAAAAGCATTAAAATAGGAAAGAGGAAAATTAAAAAAATAGAATAAGAAAAAATAAAATAAAAAAAATTAACTTTGAAAGAGTAAAGAATCATGGAAAAAAGCCATGAATTCAATGTGTTGCATTACCCTAGCCCTGAAGTTCCTCAGTTCTCATTGATTGGTGAACTTTGTCTTGGCTGGATGTTCTTGCTTATCTTCTGGGGGCAGGGCCTGTTATATTGATTCTCAAATGTCTTTGCTTGTCGGGGAAGGTGCATGATCTGCCCCTCCCAAGCCACCGAAAACTTTGGTGGAGGTACCTGTGAATGTGAGTGAAAGCCCCTCTGGGCTTTCCCTGCCTAGAATCTGAAAAGCCATGTACCCTGTGGGTCGGGGCAATATGTCCTTTGTGTGCTTATTTAAGATGTATAGTTTCGTTTTGGTAATCATATCTCTCTATCTCTTATCTGTATTTCTTGATCCCTGTGCCTCAATGGTCTCAACTTCTGTGAGTTTAAGCAACCACTCTGTACCCTGCAGTAACAACACTAATCCTGTCTCTAGGGTGGGTGCAAAAGCAGTTAAAGATTTAATTGCACCACCCAACTTCCTCACCTGGGAATAATAAAAGACTGGGACCCTTGTCAGTCAAGGGAGACTGAGAGACAAAGGCAGAGGCAGCAAGAGAGCCTTCCAGGAGAGAGCAAGAGAGCTGGCAAAGAGAGACAGAGGCAAAAAAGCAAAGAAATGAGCAGAAAGAGAAGCAGACAGAGAGTAAGAGACACAGAAGAAGAGAAGTAGAGCAAGAAGGCCAAAGCCAGAGGTAGAGAGCTAGAGCTAGAAAGCCAATGCTAAAAGCCAGAGCGTGAGGCTGAGCCTGCTTCATAGGTCTCTCCTGACTGACCTCGGGTCTGTCAGCTTGCATCAGATTTCCGTGTCCGTGTCATTATTTCGCCTGCTAGACATCCCGCGGTTCGGGACCCACATCTCTGCCGAGGCTGGCCCCCAGCGGTGACATTTGCTGGACGTGAAACTGCCCCACCCTTTCCAGGGGCCAGGCTAAGCAATCTGCTCAGGTTCACTTTCAGGAGCTTTTGTTCCCTGACCTTTTTCCATACAGCTTTGGAGGACGGGGAATGAATATGGCAGCCCCAGTCTCCGGCCCAGTGGATCCGAGTGTCCAGTCCCTACTCATCAGTGTGCTCCCAGAGAAAAGCATTCAGTCAGGTCTGTCTCCCTGGTCTCCCACTGCACTCCCTGCTCTCCCAGCCTGTGACTGAGCATTTCTATCTTTGGTGCTTGGCCTGGTTTGGAAGCCCCAAACCCAGCAGATTCCTGCCACGTGCTCCCACACTGCCCCTCCTGGTGGAGGAAGGAGGAGGTTTCTTCAGATCTGCCACTAGTGGGGTCCCTCCTTGAAGAGCCTGGCTGACTGTGCCTTGGATCCCGGTTAAGGTAAGCCCGAACTGAGAGTCCCGTCCTCGGCTCCGTCTCTGCAGTTGGCTTCCCCCCTTCCAATACCTGGGAGCTCTGCCACACTCAGGCACCTCTGGCCCTTCTGTGACTCCATGGGACCTGAGACTACACTGTCCCAGCAAGGGCTCCACCCCCACTTAGCTGCTGGGGCAATGTCCCTCAGTGGAGCAGACTTCTAAATGTTTTGAATTTGTGTTCCACTGCACTGCTTCTGGCCAGGAGCTGGCCCTTCCCCTCGTGGTCTGTCCTCTCAAATGTCACTCTGATTCACTTCTCCACACATCCTACCTTCCAGAAAGTGGTCACTTTTCTTTTCTTAGAATTGCCGTTCTTCTTCTCTTTGATCTCCTATTGAGTTTGTAGGTATTCAGACTGACTCTACTGTTGAGCTGAACTCCTGGGACCTGATGATATCTAGGTCTCCTATTCCTCCGCCATCTTGCTCCTCCTCTCCCCGTCCCTTTTTATGAGGATTTTGGTCTCTTCACATAGAAAAGTTTATCAGACTTCCCCACTACCTAACATCCACCCTTCCACAAGCCTCCTTTGTTTCTGTTGAAATTGTCGCTCCTGGTGGATGCTGCATGCCCCAATCCAGTCACCCTCCAGCAACGGAGGACTTAATTGCAGCTTCTTCGAGGGCCCCCTGAAGAAAACCCTCTGTTGTCAGCCCCATGCAGAGTCACTTCAGCTGAAGACAGTTTCCTTGGCAATGGTGCAGGAATGTTCTACATCAAGGGATGGAGGCAGGTGTCGCCCCTCTTGGCCTGTGACCTAGTCAGGGGATTTGGACTTCTTTTGTCTGCAAATCTGGGTTCTGTGGGTTTTGAGGCCCTGGTCACCAAAATTCTGATTTCCTACCATAGGACACAGCAAGGTTCCCATGGAATGGTAGATGATGGAAGCCACCTGAGCATTTGGACTACTGGGTCATTAGGACAGGAAAGGGCTGTCTTTCACAGTGGGGGCTGGGAGGAATGTCAGCATCCAAATTGTTCCATCCAGTTCTCTTGGTGTTCCTTGGACTAATTTTAGCAGCAAATGGACAAAACAAAGGCCCCAACCCTGCCTGAGTAGGGCATGGTGATCAGGGGTTTGGGCCCCTCAGGAATCCATGAAGATCATGCTGCAAGGTAAGGCACCAGGACCAGCAGAAGGGTTGACTGAGGCAAGGAATTTCGAGAATGGTTAGTAGGGATGGGGTGATAAATTTCAAGGTGGGGCCCACGACCAGGTGTTGTGGCAGGAGTTGTGGCTCTTCCCACTAACTTTACCCTTCTGAATTTTCCCCTGGCAGAGAAACCTACCAGGACCATGGGGGACTGCCCCAGGACTTATAAATGCAGTGGCTCAGAGGGGCAGAGGAGGTGCACATGGTGGGTGCTGGGATGTTCTGTCTGGACCCACTGCAGGAGAACAGAGTCATACCCCAGTGGCTGTGTGTCCCTGGCAGAGAGCCCAGCTCTTCCTGCGGTGACTCACTTTTAATAACCCATCAATTTGGGGATTTCTCTTTCAGAACTTTGTAGCAGACAAGCCATGGACCTCTTGGGTCTATAGGGAACTCAGAGGAAGAGTCACAGGGAATGGCTCTCCTTTGAGGAGCAGTGACCTTGGGTTGAGGGACACAAAGAGCTCAAGGGATCTTGTAGGGATGAGGTTGATGGAATAGTCAAAAGGCCTTGGGACCTCACTCTCCTTCCTTCATCTCTTGAGCTCCTGCCAGGGCTCCTGATTGGCCAAATCCAAACAGGAGCCAGGGCTGAGCTAAGGCAGTCTGAAGATCAGACACTCTGGGGGAGGGCAGGGTGAGGGAAGAGGATGGAGTGTGTGTGTGTGTGTGATACTCAGAAGCAAATCAACATCCACATAGATTCCACAGCCCTAAAGTCAGTGCATTTTCTTGTAGGGTTTGACACACCTTGAGTCCCCCTTTCTTCTTGCTCCCCTTCCTGACTTTTCCAGCACTGTCTTCCTTGCAGCACTATCTGGTGTACTCAGTTGCTTATAGACACACCTATTCTGGTCCTGCCTCCTCTCTCTTCTCCTCTCTTCTCCCCTTTCACCCTCTTCTCCCCTTACTCTGCCTTTCCTCTCCCTTTCCTCTTTCTCTACTTTCTTTTCTCTCCTGCCCTCCTCCTATACCCCAACTTCCCTCACTCTCTCTTGGCAAATGCATGCCTTCTATGTCTGTGGCTTCAATCACCCAAGATTATATCTGGTCCAGACCTGCAACCTAGTCTCCCAACCCATTAATCAGGCTGGATATCTTACTTAGTATCTCACCTCCTTGCATCAAGCTCCATGAGGCCAAGGCTGAATGTTTGAGAGCCTCCTCCTCTCTAACACCCACCGAGTTGTGCAAACCAGCCATCTAGGACTTACCCTCAAACTCCCTCTCTGCCACCTTCACATCCTTCCCACCACCAAGGGGTCTCAGTGTTTCTGGAATGCAGCATCTCCTCCTTTTCCACCATCCTGCCCTCACCCTCTCACTGACATCTACTGTGGCTCCACGGTGGTTTCCCTGCCCTACCTGGGGGCTCTCCGGTCATGGTCATAATGCTATTTGATACTACTTTCAATACAGATTGAATCCTGACCCCAGACCTTGCTGAAAATCTCCCACTGCTCCCTGATGCTCTCAATGTCATGATCCACATCCTTCGGTTGGTCTGCAAGGCCTGGTCTGCCTTTCACCTTCCCTCACTCTGCGCTTTTAAACACTGTTGGTGTGTCATGTTTTGCCCTGACAGGGGACCTCACAAATGTCCCATAGTCCCCCAGCAGCCTGGATCCATGAGCTCTTACCCATTCTCCATCCAGATCACAGAGCAGAAGACTTTGCATCCCAGAAGTGTTTCAGACACCAGTCCATGATGTTTTATTTTTTTTTTAAATACATTCTCATCATGACATATTCCTTCTTCTCAGGGGAGTCAATCTGTTTGTAATGATGCATTCAATCACACCACTGTTTCATTAAAACCTTTCTATTGGATCATGACGGGGACCAGATCTGTTTCTACTCAGCATTTTGTCCCCACCTCCTAGCACAGGGCTGGGCATAGGTCTTGGTGGGATAGTTGACCAGCTGATGTGTGCCAGCCTGCTTCACTCCTCCCTCCTCCATATACTCCATCTAGGAAACATGGAACATGGGTTAATGGGACACTGGACAATGTGAGGGAGAAATCATCACTGTACCATTTACTAGCTGACAACAAAAAAACTATACTTACACTAATTCTAAAGAGTTGGGTTGTTTGTTTGTTTTTTTTGAAATTAATTTATCTGCTGAGAGTTTTTAGTAACATACACCCTAAGGGACAGTGATTATCTGCTAATTACTTCTGCTGATTAATGGTAAATGGGCATTTGATTGTGCTTGGAAACTTGTAAGCCCACTGTGCTTGCTTTTGGGTAGTCAGATGTGTTTTCAGCAAGATTCCCCTGACGTCTGCCGGTTTTTGATTTTACTCTATCTTGCCGAGCCAAATCTGGAAAAGGTGTCCCTTCTTTAGAGTGCTCTTGTTTGTGCATTTCATCCTTTGGGGAGTGAAAGCCATGAAGCCCTCCGCCTTTCACTGGCCCTATCTACCTTTCTCCCTCTCTCCTGTTCCCAACTCCTGCCAAATGATCTCTATTTTTGTCAAATTCAGAGGTGTTATGAAAGCTTATCTGAAACTTGCAAACCAGGTAAAAAGATGACACCTTATCTTCTCAGTGTCATGTTAGAGAAATGTTTCTCATAGTATGGACAAGGAACCCCTAGGAGTTCCAAAACACTTCCATGGTGACTGTGAGGTCCAAACTACTTTCATGGTAACACATAGACAAAACGTGTATTTTTCACTGGCTTGACCATTGTAATTAGTGCATAACCAGCAGTGGGTAAAACTGCTTGTGCCTCAGCACACATCAAGGCAGTGAACCTGTGCACAAGATCATCACTGCACACTTCCCTGTCATAGACTCAGTGAGAAAAAGCCCTGCTTCATTGACAAAACCAGTGGTGATACTAATGAACTTTTTAATATGTGTCAACTTTTGGAAGATTTGCAGGATTCAGTGAAGCAATATTTTTTATTTTTTAAAATTTATTTTTTTTATTGAGAGAAAGAGAGAGAGAGAGAGAGAGAGAGAGAGAGAGAGAGAGAGAGCATGGGGAGGAGGGGGCAGAGGGAGAGGAGAGTGAGAATCTTAAGAGACTCTATGCCCAGCTCAGAGCCTGATGCAGGGCTTGATCTCATGACCCTGAGATCATGACCTTAGCCTAACTCAAGAGTTATAGCTTACCCTATTAAGCTACCGTGGTGCCCCACAGTGAATCAATATTTTTGAAATGGCCCATCATGAGGAAATTGTGCATGGGTAAACTATCCATTGAAAATAAGGTAGGCCAGGGACGCCAGGGTGGCTCAGTTGGTTAAGCATCTGTCTTTGGCTCAGGTCATGATCTCAGAGTCCGGAGATCGAGTTCCGTATCAGGTTGCTTGCTTAGCCGGGAGTCTGCTTCTCCTTCTGCCTACTCTGCCTGCTGCTCCCCCTACTTGTGCTGTCTCTCTCTCTGATAAATAAATAAATAAATAAATAAATAAATAAATAATAAATAAATAAATGAAATCTTAAAAAATAAGAAGAAAATAAGGTAGACTTATAGATTTTATTCTAACAGAGAACCAAGAGTTCTTGTTATGGTTCAGAACAAATGTTATTAATATTGCACATTGAGACTTACTGTAGAAACTACAACTTGTTTAGTTTTAGTTAAAGGTCAAAGGAAATGTTCCCTGTGATCTAAAAGGTCCTCTTGTTTTAACAGCGTATCTGGGTGTGGCTGCATTTTCTTCATATCCTAGCCCCAAATGACATACTGTATAACAGGTTGAATGCAGGAGGAGATATGAAAACCCAGCTGTCTTCCACAAAGCCAGACATTAAAGAGATTTACGAAGAGGTGAAAGAGTCCCACTTTTCTCAGTAAAAATTTTTCTCTTGGGAAATATAGTTATTTTTATCCATTAAAGTATGTCATTTATGTTGTCATAGAATGAGTTTATTATTGCTATTTTAAAATGAATTCCTAACAGTTTAAAAAGTTTCTCTATTTTAATTTTTATTATGGCAAATATTGATAGCTATAACTCAGATCAGCAAAGCCCTTTGGGCATCCTTAATAACTTTTAAGAGTTACTTAAAAGGGTCAAGAACCCAGAGACCAAAGAGCTTGAGAATTGTTATGATGGAACATTTTCTAAGTCTGCCCAAATGTTCAGAACTCGGGCAGCTTCTGGTTCTGTCAAACTGGTAAGATGAAATGATATTTTTTTTCTGTAAGTTTGAATAGATAATCCAGAAAATTGGAGTTTTATTGTCCTGCAAGGAATTAGCCAGTTTTTTTTTTTGGGGGGGGGTCACATTTAGCAATCTTATCTAGACATGCCTTTTCATACTTTTCAATGAGTATAAAAGTCCAGTTTCAACATAGCATTTTTCAAATCAGATTTACCTTTCTGCTGGTTTCTTCATTAATCAGTTAAATTTTGACATGTGCTCATTCTTGTGTGAAAGTTATGTTTAAAAAAATGAGGATTTCATTTGGGCAAGGGACAAGGTTAAGAATATTGGTAGAACTGTTTACTCCTTCCCTCCTCACTTCCTGATTCTGCACAGTGGGGCCTTGGAGACCCCTCTGGTTGTGGGGCACCTCGCCGTCATCTGGCTTCCTGGACTGAGCTGTCTCACCCATACTCAGGATTCCAAGGCCACTCACACATAGTTGTTAGAGCCCGTGAGAAGGGACAGGTGGAGGGTCTGCGTCCTGAGCCTCAGAGTGTATTAGTCAGCTTGGGGTGCCATGGTGAAATATCACAAATTAGGAGCTTTAAACAACAAAAATTTATTTTCTCACAGAACTGGAGGCTGGGAGCCCAAAATCTGGGTGCTGGAAGTTGGTTTACTCTATGATGGTAAGAGAAGCAGTTCTTCTGGGTCTTTCTCCTTGGATTGCAGGTGGCTGCCTTCTCACTATGCTTGCATGGTCTTTTATCTGGGCATGCACACTCCTGGTGTCTCTCTGTGGGCTCAGATTTTCCCCTGTTATACAGAAACCTGTCATACTGGATTAGGGTCCGCCTTAATGACCTCATTTTAGCTTAATTACCTCTCTAAAGGCTCTATCTTCAAAGGTGGGTGGGTTAGGGTTCCAACATGTGAATTTTGGGGGAACACAGTTCAGCTCATCACTCTAGGTCAGCTCTCGCCACAGTACTTGTGTATAACCAACACCTGGAACAGCTCGATGGAACTCAACAAGGAACCATTACTTAGCTTGCTAGTTGGGCTTGTATGGTCTCTGGGGTCAGCCACAGTGATACTGACCTGGCTAGTCCACATCTGTAGGGTTGGCTGGCTCTTGGCACATCTGCAATGGTCTTGACTGGGATGACGGGGCTCTCACTCCCCTTGTGTCTTCTTTTTCAGCAGGCTAGGCTGACCCTGTCCTTCCCAAGGTGAGGAAAAATTCAGGAAAATGCAGGAAGCTGCGATCCTGTTATCTCAAACTAGAGGCTATGGGCTGAAGGTGTCGGGCCTCCCTGAAATTCATGTGCTGAAACCTCATTCCCAGCTTGATGGTATTTGGAGGTGGGGCCTTTGGGAGTTGCTCAGGTCAGGAGGGTGGACCCCCCCCATGAATGGGATTAGCATCCTTAGAGACAACATAGAGATCCCTCATCACTTTGGCAACATGAGGACACAACCTCCTGTGTGTGAGCAAGGAAGTGGGTCCTCACTAGACAGCGAATCTGCCGGTGCCTCGACTTCCCAGCCTCTAGAATTGTGAGGCATAAATTTGTATTGTTTAGAAATTTGCAGGGTGCCTGGGTGGCTCAGTCATTAAGCGTCTGCCTTTGGCTCAGGTCATGATCCTGAGTCCCAGGATCGAGCCCCACATTGGGCTCTCTGCTCGGCAGGAAGCCTGCTTCTCCCTCTCTCACTCCCCCTGCTTGTGTGCCCTCTCTGGCTGTGTTTCTCTCTGTCAAGTAAATAAAATCTTTAAAAAAAATAAAAAAGAAATTTGCTAGGTCACACAGCAAATGTGGGGAGGGGGCAAGTGTGGGGGTGGAGGGGAAAAACCTGAGGCCACTAATGCAATCAAGCCACCACAGACCTGTAGCTCCTAGAGCTAACATTGTCCTACTTAAGCCATTCTTGAATCTATTTGAATTTACCTTTGCTCTCATCTTATAAACATGAGGAAGCAAAAACACAAGAAATGAAAAGTGTTGGTGAGGATGTGGAGAAAAAGGAACCTTCTTGCACTATTGGTGGGAATGGAAATTGATGCAGCCACTGTGGAAAACAGAATGGAAATTCCTCAAAAAATCAAAATCACCATATGATCTGGTATACGTACTACTGGGTCTTTATCCAAAGAATATTGAAAGAATACATGCATCTCTATGCTTATTGTAACGTTATTTACAACAGTGAAATTATGGAAGCAGCCCAAGTGTCCACAGATAAATGGATGAATAAAGACTATAAGGTATATTACATATACACAATATATTGTATATATTGAGTATTATTCATCCATAACAAGAATGAACTCTTGCTATTTATAACAACAAGGATGGAGCTAGAGAAATTAATGTTCATAAGTCTGTCAGGGAAAGACAAAAACCATACAGTTTCACTCACATGTGGAATTTATGAAACAAAACACATGAACAAAGGAAAAAAAAGAGGCAAACCGAGAAACAGCTTTTGAGCTACAGAAAACACACTGATGGTTATGAGAGGGGAGGTGGGGGGGTGGTTAAATAGGTGATGGGGAGTAAAGAAGGCGATTCTCGTGATGAGCACCAAGTAATACATAGAATTATTGAATCACTATGTTGTACACCTGAAACTAATATAACACTGTACATTAACTACACTGGCATTGAAGTAAAAAAACTTAAAAAAATGAATTTAATATCAACAAAAAAGGAGATTTGAAGCCACACTGATTGTCTTGAAGGTACTTTAAGGAGATGGGTCTTTGGATTGGTTGGGAAAGAGGGAGAGGCCACGAGGAGAGAGAAAACTGGGACACCCATTCCAGGTGGGGGGAGCAGGAGGAGCGAGGCCGGAGGAGATGTACAATCTTTCCAGTATAACAGGGACAGATACCAGTAATGGAGATGAGGCTAATGTTGACATTCATCAAGTCTTTACTTACGTGTCACCTTCTCACATTATTCTTAACAACATAGCAGGGAATTCACAATATTATCATTTCATAGATGAAAAACTAACTGAAGATTAGCAGACTTCATTACCAGGCCAGTCTGCAAGAACGGGAGTGCCACGTTAAGCAGTTCATGACTGTGTCCTTTATGATAGACATTTTTGTGAACTTTGGTGGAACGCAAGATATTCTGAGCTTTAGGAAGAGTGATACCAAATTTTTACGGCCTGCCTTATAGACGTTTTCATGTGGCAGGAATAAAATAAGAGTATTTGGTTAGGAAGCTATAGTCTACTTTGGAACGAGATGAGACAAGGTTTTGAAGAACATGGTGTGTGAGGTAAGAAGAGAAAAGAAAGGGTAAACCGTGCGCACTCTATTTGGGACGTTCTCTTCTTTTTAAAAAAGATTTATTTATTTATTGAGGGGGAGGAGGAGATGAAGAAGAGAGAGAATCCCAAGCAGACTCTCCACTGATCAGGGAGCCTGATGTAGGACTCCATCTCAGAACCTGGAGCATGAGATCATGACCTGAGCCAAAACCAAGAGCTGGATGCTTAACCAACTGAGCTGCCCAGGCATCCCTCGGGGACATTTTCATACTATCCCATTTCATTTCCCAACAACCCAGAGAAGTCTGCATTATTATCCAGCTTGTAACATACAAGGAAATAGAGCTTCACAAAAGTGAAATAACTCATTCCCAAGAGCTCCTGCTAGGAGGAATTTTTTGAATCCCAGCTCCATCTGACTCCAGAGAGCTTTTCTGCTCACCGGTGCTTTCTAAACATTTCCATCAAAAATTACTCCATGGGCAGAAGAGAGTCAATTCATACCCCTAAGGCGGTCTGGGGGCGATAGCCCAAATCACCCATCACAGCATGAAAATTCTTCAAAGTTATACTTTTATCTTAAAAATTAGTGTCAGCTTGACATTCGACTACATAATATATGTTTTAAAATATAAACCCACTGGATATCTTTAAGTAGAATTAATGCCACTGGAATAGAGACTTGTTTACAGGGTGTTCTGCCTACCTCTGGCCGGCAGCTGCATCCCTGGGAGCTGGCCCAGCTAGTTTGCCAGGCATTCATTGCACTGGGCAGCCTTCCTAGAACAATGAAATTGAACTGAAATTGAACAAACTGTGTTTGTTTGGTTGTTCCTCTGCACCTTTGCAAATGGATAGGAGAAATCTTTGGCATCTCCTGTCATTCTTTTGACATTCTCAGATGCTTCACATGTCTTACATTTAATCTGTCAGCCAAGTTTCCTTTAAGAATTTCAGGAACGGCCTAGCAAGGAGAGGGTAGCATTGACTCTGGGCTTTTGAGGTCTGCTGGTTAAATGTTCCTTTAGAATTGACTCACTTTCTTTCAGATCTTTATTACATATTGACTTCAAAGCTGGCTGTAAGGACGCTTTAGAGGTCAGATTTCTATCTGAACATACTGTTAGGACACACTATTACCTGTGCCTTCAAGGAGCGCGAGATTCCTGTTAACATTAGTGTTCAAGATCACCTTGTAAAGCCCGAGGTAGATGTGGAATACTACATGCTGGAGCTGCACAGTTCTGGCCTCCAAGGCAGCGTGTACATGAGTCTCTGGTTAGACTCCAAGGCAGCGTGTACACGAGTCTCTGGTTAGACGTCAAGGCAGCGTGTACACGAGT
>PITA01024742.1:0-25702 GCA_004023965.1 Spilogale gracilis | reverse complement strand
CCCGCCGCCCCCCTCCCCCCGCCCCGCCCCGGCGTCTGACGTCCCGCGCGTCGGTTTGCGCGGAGGCGCGCGGGGAGCCTGGCGGGCCGCCGGCGGGGTAAGGCCGGACCGGGGCACCGGAGCTGCGGGCCGCGGGCGGGGAGGAGTGCCAGGCCGCGCGGGGCGCCGGGGTCGCGCCTCTCCCGCCGCGGTGGGACCTCGGGAGCCGGCCGGGCCCGCGGCGCGTTGGCGGAGTGGGAGGGCCCCTGGGCGCGGGCGTTCGCGGAGGGCGGCGTTAGGCTGCTGTTGGCGCCGGGCGGAGCGGGCGGGCCCGGGCTCGGTGCGCGGGGCTCCCCGGGAGGGGGACTCCCGCCGGGACTCAGAGGACGCTCGGACCCGTCGGTCCCCGGGACGGAAACTTTGCGCCCCACGGCCCTTAACCACATTTGTCTTCGAGAGGCAGCAAAGTAAACTGAGTGTTTCTCTATTTAGGCGTGAAGACAAAAAATGACACTCCAGTGGGTGGCAGTTGCAGCCTTTCTTTATGCCGAAATAGGACTTATTTTAATCTTCTGTCTGCCTTTTATTCCTCCTCAGAGGTAGGAAACCTCCAAGTCGTTACAATAAGTATACATTACAATAAGTACGGGAAGCATGATTAGCGACTTTACTGTTTAGTGTGGTATGGGAAAAGTTTTCTTAAGATTAAAAAGTTTTGAATGATTATATAAAAAGTGCTGTTTAAACTCACCAACTTTAGGAACTAATAATATTAAAGTATCACTTTATATAAGACTATTGTATGTACAAACGAATTAGCTGTTTCCCTCGCTTCTAAAAGGAGGAGGACCCAGTCCTTTTGGTTCTGTTGGTCACAGATACAATAAATCGGTGGTCATACCTCTAATACATGTCATCAGACTCAGACTTGTTTATTGCCCTGAATTGGAACGGGGAGCTAAAAAAAGGGAACTGGATCAATGAGGCTCACAGCACGCACAGGCGCAGAAATGTTTCCTCGAGCCGCGGAGCAACAATGTAGAAAGTTAAGCCAGTAAGTGATTCTTAGTGTTCTTATGTGGCCCGGAGGTACTTTCATTAATGTTTAATGGCAGTTTTACTACTTTTTTTTTTCCATGCACAGAATTAATACATCCTAGAGGTGCTGAATATGGGAAGTACCACAACCATACATGAGCGTCAATTCCTTAGTAAAGACCTTCAAAGGCCTTTAAGCACAGTTAAATTGAAGGCTTGGCTCACTTTACCCCATAATAATCCTCACATTGCTCAGTTTGAGGGCTGTCGGGGAGGGGGTGATGGATAGTGGACACACAATGTCACATTAGTTTCAGGCGTACGACCTAGTGATTCAACTTCTCTACAGTTATGCCCTGCTCACCACAAGTGCAGCTGCCATCTGGGGAGTTCAGTTTTAGATCCGGAAAGTTGATAGTATGAATGGTGAAATGCATTTTTAACAAAATTGTTGCAACACCTTTGTTCATGCTCATGACATAAAATCTTTCATAAGTGAGATCCTAGAGATAAATTCGGTGAGATCCCATGACTGGAAGAAATTTATGAAAGTTTTTACTTTGGCTCAGGGTCAGGTGGTCTTTACATCTCTTAACTTGCTTCTTACCTACCTACATTGCTACTCACTTCTGTCCTTGTCTATCAGCTGTGCCATCACTTCTTTCTTCCTTACTAAACAAAAAAATTAAATCATACTGTAAGAAGGAGCATTAGAGACCATTTTTTCCAGCCCACTCATTCCTAGTCTACTGATCCATGGCAGACTCCAGATGAGAATCTGGCTTTCAGCCTAGTGCTTTTTCTACTAAGCTGCTTATCCTGTTCGTTTGTTTCAAATCTCTATAATGCCCTGTTGGCTTTTTGGTAGTAGTTGCAGCAAGAGAGTCCTGTATTAAAGAAAAGGGAAGATCCTATTTATAAACATCTGATTTATAAATAAGGCTTAAGAATTTGCAAATATATGTAATATACATATATGCATAGAGAGAGAGTCAGTATTTTCTGCAAGGAAACAATCCATAGATTATGGATCTTCCTGCGAGATACAACTTTTTTCCTATACTATTCAGGTAGCTTTTTGATATATATGTATATACACAAATTATCTATAGGCACGTGTACAAGTATACATAAGAAAATATGGCATATGTATAGATATATATGTGAACACAATTCATTTATAATTTGTCCTTACTGTGTGTATCCACATCTTTTAATCTTTCACATATGCATCACCATACCGTCAAAGAAAAGGCTTCAGTCATTTAATTTGGCTCTTATTTACTCACATAACCCATTGGTTAAAGACACATAGTTACAAGTCTAGCTGCCTGGGCTTATGCCCCAACTTTGCATGTTACTGTATGACCTTGGGCAAATTATTTACCATCTCTGCCGGTTTCGCCATCTGTAAAATAGAGGCAATACTAGTACCCACCTCATATAGTGGTTGTGGTGATTAAATGAGCTAAAATTTGTAATAAAAGTGCCTAGAACCATAGTATAGTAATGACTCAACATATATCAGCTATTATCATTTCCTCCCTGAATTATTACTAGAAACTGCTAGCCATTCCCGTAGGAAATCCTGTGTTCCCTTTTATACTGACCCTTGAAATGTAAATTTGCATTGGGACTTAGATGAAGGTATTGCCACTTATGTTCTCTTGCTAGAAATACAAAAATTTTGTAATGAAAACTTTGAATAGTGTCTCTGGAATCAGGAGCATAGAGGCAAGGGGACCTCCTCCATCTGTGTCAGTCTCCCTTCCCTCACCAACTTCAAGCTGTTACTTGTGGTGGTTTTCCAAACTGATTAGTTAATAATTTGTCCTAATCTTAAAGTAAAACTTTTTTTTAAGTTGTGTTTGAAGTTTTGTTAGGTGCTTATTACTTTTATGTCTCCTTGAATCTGTTATTCATTTAAAATACTCTTGTAAAAATAAGTAAGTAATAAAATAAAATGCCCTTGTACTGGGGTGTCTGGGTGGCTCAGGCAGTTAAGTGCCTGACTCTTCATTTCAGCTCAGGTCAGGATGTCAGGGTTTTAGATTGAGCCCGCGTTGGGCTCCACACTGGGTGTGCAGACTGCTTGAGATTCTTTGTCTCCTTTACTCTCTTCCCCTCCTCCGGGCCACAGACGTGTGTGTTCGCACTCTTGCTCTCTAAATAAATCAATAAACTAAAATGCCCTTGTGCAAAGTTTGTTACCTTTGCAGTTGTGTGGTGGACTGCTTTGTCATTTATAACCCATACTTCCTTACCTCCGTATCTTTGCTTGTGCTGTTTAAACCGTCTGCACTATCTTTTCCCCATTTCATTTCCTCTCTGTTCCCATTCTGATCTAGGTGGTAATTACATGAGTATATACATACATGAAAATTCATCAGCCTATTTAAGAGCTTTGTGCTTTATGTATATAATGTCTCAATATATGTTTAATTCCTTTGTGGTAAAAATAGAAAAATTCTTTTACTTGGAGTAGATGTTTGAAGTGTATTATGTAAAAATATATTGTGCAGAGTTGGACTCCCTATTCCTGAAATGTTGCTGATTATCAGACTAATAGGTCTTCGTTATTCCCGAGTTATTATATGGATTAGCAAAAAGATACGAAGTGATAACTTTTACCAGCAATATAACATGTTACTGTAAGAATTCATGTATCTTTACTTTAAAAGTTATTTTTGCTATAGAATGTTTAAACTACCAGACAGAAGACAATGTCAGATTATCATTAAACTTGAAAGAATGGTTCTTTATTGCCTGAGACATTCTTATGTCATATCGGAAAATTGCTATTTCTCTGATAGGACATATAAAATTAAATCTCTGTAATTCCTTTTATTCACTATACAGTTACCAAAATGTTAATTGAAGATTTGCAAAGCATTTCAAAATCTTTTTATTTTTTTTATACCTAAAGTAATTGTATTGCTTTACAGATGGCAGAAGATTTTTTCATTTACTGTCTGGGGTAAAATTGCAACTTTCTGGAATAAGGCTTTCCTTACTATTATAGTCCTATTGATCGTTCTATTTCTGGGTAAGTACTGGATTCTTCTTTTGATTAGGCTTAACTCTAAGGGATTTTTTTATTAGTGAATTCATTGGGTTTTTAAGTAAGTTGTTGCTGTTGACGTGCACTAGGTTTTACAGGAGCCGTCCTGGGATGATCACCATGTATGCCACTGTTTTATGAGAAAATGTTTCCCATGTTCATCCCACCAGCCTCTGAAATGAATTTCTTTTTATAAAACTGGGACCAACTGGTCCGAGAAGGTGTGAGTAGGCGATTGTATCGGGATGTGTGAGTGGGTTCATGCCTCATTTCCAAATGTTAGTATTTGTCTCGGGATACACTCTGGTTAATCAAGTAAATCTCCGGCTATGTAAGAAAGAACACTAAACAAGTCAAGGACAATAAGAAAAATGGGTCCCAGCTTTGCCACCAGCTAACTAAATGCCTTTTGGAATGGCATTTCATCTCTCTGAGTTTGGTTTATCCATTTGCAAAGCAAAGGGAGAAAAGGCAATCATTTCTGCAGCTCCTTCTGGCTCTAGTACTGTGACCTTTTTTTTTTTTTTTTTTTTTTTTTTTTTTTTTTTTGAGTAATCTCCATATCCAGTGTGGGGCTCTGACTCAGGACCCCAAGAGGAAGAGTCGCACACTCTACCAACTGAGCCAGCCAGCCAGGCGCACCTGTGGTATTGTGATTGTTTAACTCTAAAATTATCACAAGAATTTCTGTTAAGGACTGCTACATATCCATATAAGGAAGAAAAACAATAGTACAAGGTTTTTTTGGTTGCATATATCAGAAACCAACCAGAGCTCGCTTGAGCAAGAAAGGGGGAACTTATAATAAAATACAGAGTTGTTTTAGAGCAGCTCAGGGAAGGACAGAAGCCAAAGTCCAGGAAGGGACTAGTCCTAGGAACTGAAGTGTCCTTTTCACATCCCTACATTATTCTTTGGGTCTTCATTCATCCTTATCCTCTGGACTCTGATACTGTACTCTCAACCATATATCTGACGAGTGTCATCACTCTGGGCATATGCAAGGATTAATTAACCATTTCTGAATCTCACTTCCAATTATGAGGAAAATAAATGAGCCAGCTAGTACTAGGTATCCAACTTTTGTCTGGTAAGATAAAAATGGCCAGGGGTAGGAGCCACAAAGCAGACCTGTGACCTCTGGTTGAACCTACATCTATGCACAAAGTGGGTAATTCTCAGAAAATAGTGACATCATGGATGGTTAATACAGGACCTTTGACCTTGGATGGTAAAGGCAGGCAGATAGGAATCTATGCTTTAAGCCTCTGTTTCCATTTCAGAATAGGGTAATCGCACCTGCTCCACTGAGATATTCAAAGGTTTAAATGCAGTAGTGAATGTAAAATGCACAGCCGAGGGTTCTTGTCCACCAGAATGACAGTGGTATAAATTATCGAAAACCAGTAGATTACTCAGGTTTCATTTATATTTTACTTTGAAATTTATTTCATTTTTCTTGTTGGCTTTTTCTCTAATAATGTAATAATTATAAGGAGTTCGTGTTTCTGGAGCCAGTACTAACTGAACATGTGTGTGTATGTGTGTTTTAAGGGGTGGGAATGGGATGTAAGGAAGCAGGAAACCCAGGAATATATTTAGTATCAGCAGAAATGTATCCCAGGATTTGAAAGGTTCCACAAGTGAGCAAAAAAAAAAAAAAAAAAAAAGCTGTCTCCACATGGTTTCTAGAAAATTCACCACACTTCACACCCTGCATGTATGGTTGCCCCTGTTTTATTTTTCAGGTATATATAGTTTCCTTGCTTTTTTACAGGTGATTTTATTCCCAAGGTGGGTTTGTATATCCATTTATCTTTATAAATGTCTTTGATATTCTTTAGCATTTCTGCATAATGGCTCCAGGAATATTATTTTATTTAAAAGCCAATGAAGCTGAATAACAAACATAAGGATCCTTCATAGTACTATGTAGTTCCTTTGGCCTGCTTAGAATTACTCATAAATACTGTTGTGTTTGGGTTTTTTTTTTTTTAGTTGTTTCATGGTGGTTAGTATGGCTCTTGCTATATTATCATGGCAATCTGAGAAATGTAAAAGAGAAGATAGTCACTAAGATCAAGAAAATGTTTTAAACATAATGTAAAAGACTGGGGTGCCTGTGTGGTTCAGTCAGTTAAGCATCACTGCAGCTCAGATCATGATCTCAGAATCCCAGGATCAAAACCCGTGTCTGCCGTGGGGCTCTGGGCTCACTTGGGAGTCGGCTTCTCCCTCTGCTCCTCCCCCTCCTCATGTGCACACTCTCTCTCAAACAAATAAATACAGTCTTTTTTTAAAAAAGGCTATTTCATATCTCTGTGCAAATTAATGTGAATACTTACATGAAATGGATAATTTTGTGGGAAAATAAAACTTATCAGATGAATTCTAGTAGATATAGAAAATTTAAGCAGACCAATTTTCCATAGAATTACAGATAGTTATTTAAAAAAAAAAAAAAAAAAAAGCTACCCCAATCAGAAAAGAGTGATGCCAAATGACTTTGCAAGGACTTCTACCACTTTGAAAAAACAGACATCACTCATGTTGCTTACGCTGTTCTGGAATCATGAAGCTAGAAAAAAGCCAACTCCCTAATTGAAAATAAACCAAAAAAAAAAAAAATTTAAACCAAATATAAGACTGGTAACATACAACACAGAGAAAAAAATGTTCACGGCAGCATTAGTCATAATAGCCAAAGAGTGGAAACAGTCCAAATGCCTTCAACTGACGAATGGATCCACCAAATGTGGTATATCTGCACGATGGAATGTTATTCAGCCGTAAAAAAATAATGGCCACTGCTATGTGGTACACCACAGACGAACCTTGAAAACATGCTAAGTGACAGAAGCCAGATACATACACACACACACACACACACACACACACACACACACACACATACACAGTGAATGACTGCTTTTGTATAGAAAGTCCAGAATAGACAAAGAAAATAGACTGCTGATTGCTGGGAGTTGGGGAAGGGGCGACATGGGTATGGTTTTTTTTTTGTTGTTTTTTTTTTTTTTTCCAATGTTCCAAGATTCATTGACCATTCCCCACACCCAGTGCTCCATGCAATAGGTGCCCTCAGTACCCACCACCAGGCTCTGCCGTCCCCCCAACCCCCTCCCTCCAAGTCCCTCAGTTTCTGAGTCCTAAGTCTCTCATGTTTTGTTTCCCTCCCCGAATTACACTACTTCCCATTTCCTTTCCTTCTCCTACTGTCCTCTATATTACCCCTTATGCACAGCAAGTAAGTGAAACCGTGTGATACTTGACTTTCTCTACTTGGCTTATTTCATTCAGCATAATCTCTTCCAGTCCAGTCCATGTTGCTACAAAAGTTGGGTATTCATCCCTTCTGATGGAGGCTTAGTATTCCATTGTATATATGGAACACCTCTTCTTTATCCATTCGTCTGTTGACGGGCACCTTGGCTCTTTCCACAGTTTGGCGATTGTGGGCCATTGCTGCAATGAACATTGGGGGACATATGGCCCTTCTTTTCACTACATCTGTATATTTGGGGTAAATACCCAATAGTGCAATTGCAGGGTCATAGGGTAGCTCTATTTTTAAATTTTTAAGGAATCTCCACACTGTTTTCCAAAGCAGCTGCACCAACTTGCATTCCCACCAACAGTGTAAGAGGGTTCCCCTTTCTCCGCAGCCTCTCCAATACTTGTTGTTTCCTGACTTGTTAATTTGGGCCATTCTGACTGGTGTAAGGTGGTATCTCAGTGTGGTTTTGATTTGAATTTCCCTGATAGTGATGATGAACATTTTTACATGTGTCTGTTTACCATTTGTATGTCTTCTATGGAGAAGTGCCTCTTCATATCTCCTGCCCACTTTTTGATCTGATCATCTTTTTGGATGCTGAGTTTCAGTAGTTCTTTATAGATCTTGGATACCAGCCCTTTGTCTGTAGTGTCATTTGCAAATATCCTCTCCCATTCCGTGGGTTTCCTCTTTGTTTTGTTGACTGTTTCCTTTGCTGTGCAGAAGCTTTTTATTTTGATGAAGTCCCAAAAGTTCATTTTCGCTTTTGTTTCCTTTGCCATTGGAGACCTGTCTTGAAAGAAGTTGCTGTGGCCGATGTCAAAGAGGTTACTGCCTATGTTCTCTTCCAGGATTTTGATGGATTCCTGCCTCACGTTACGGTCTTTCATCCATTTCGAGTTTGCCATTGTGTGTGGTGTAAGAGAATGGTTTAGTTTCATTCCTCTATACGTAGCTGTCCAATTTTCCCAGCACCATTTATTGAAGAGACTGTCTTTTTTCCACTGGACATTTTTTCCTGCTTTGTTGAAGATGATTTGACCATAGATTTGTGGGTCCATATGTGAACTCTCTACTCTGTTCCATTGGTCTGTTTGTCTATTTTTGTGCTGTCTTGGTAATCACAGCTTTGTAATAAAGCCTGAAGTCAGGTAATGAGATGCTCCCAGCTTTGTTTTTCTTCTTCAACAATTTCTTAGCGATTCGGGGTCTTTTTTGGTTCCATATAAATTTTAGGATTGTTTGTTCTAACGTTTTGAAGAATGTTGGTGGAATTTTGATGGGGATGGCATTGAAAGTGTAGATTGCTCTGGGCAGTATAGACATTTTGACAATGTTTATTCTTCCGATCCACGAGCATGGAATGCTCTTCCATCTTTTTGTGTCTTCTTCAATTTCTTTCATGAGTGTTCTGTAGTTCCTCGAGTACAGATCCTTAACTTCTTTGGTTAGGTTTTATTTCTAAGTATCTTACAGTTTTTGGTGCTATAGTAAACGGAATTGATTCTCTGATTTCCCTTTCTATATTTTCATTGTTAGTGTATAAGAACGCAACTGATTTCTGTGCATTGATTTTGTATCCTGCCACATTACTGAATTGTTTTATGAGTTCTAGTAGTTTGGGAGTAGAGTCTATTGGGTTTTCCATATAGATTATCATGTCATCTGCAAAGATGAGTCTGACTTCTTCTTTGCCAAGTTGAATACTTTTGATTTCTTTTTCTTGTCTGATTGCTGTTGCTAGGACTTCTAACACTGTGTTGAACAGTAGTGGTGAGAGTGGGCATCCTTGTCTTGTTCCTAATCTCAGAGGGAAGGCTGTCAGTTTTTCCCCATTGAGAATGATATTCACTGTGGGGTTTTGTAGATAGATTTTATGAGGTTGAGGAATGTTCCCTCTATCCCTATACTTTGAAGAGTTTTAATCAGGAATGGATGTTATATTTTGTCAAATGCCTTTTCTGCATCAATTGAGGGGACCATGTGGTTCTTCTCTCTTCTCTTATTGATTTGTTCTATCACGTTGATTGATTTGCGAGTGTTGAACCACCCTTGTATCCCTGGGATAAATCCCACCTGGTCATGGTGGATAATCTTTTTAATGTATTGTTGGATCCTGTTAGCAAGGATCTTGTTAAGAATCTTGGCATCCGGGGCGTGTTGGTGGCTCTGTCACTTAAGCGACTGCCTTCGGCTCAGGTGATGATCCCGGAGACCCAGGATCGAGCCCCACATCGGGCTCCCTGCTTGGCGGGAAGCCTGCTTCTCCCTCTCACTCCCCCTGCCTGTGTTCCCTCTCTGGCTGTGTTTCTCTCTGTCAAATAAATAAAATCTTAAAAAAAAAAAAAATCTTGGCATCTGGGCACCTGGGTGGCCCAGTTGGTTGGGCGACTGCTTTCGGCTCATGTCATGATCCTGGAGACCCAGGATCGAGCCCCACATCGGGCTTCCTGCTCGATAGGAAGCCTGCTTCTCCCTCTCTCAGTCCCTCTGTTTGTGTTCCCTCTCCATCTGTGTTTCTCTCTGTCAAATAAATAAATAAAATCTTAAAAAAAAAAGATTCTGGGTATCCATTTTCATCAGAGATATTGGTCTGAAGTTCTCCTTTTTGATGGAGCCTTTGTCTGGTTTGGGGATTAGAGTAATGCTGGCTTCATAGAAAGAGTCTGGAGGTTTTCCTTCTGTTTCTATTTTTTGAAACAGCT
The DNA here is from genome assembly GCA_004023965.1 of Spilogale gracilis. Taxonomy (NCBI): domain Eukaryota; kingdom Metazoa; phylum Chordata; class Mammalia; order Carnivora; family Mephitidae; genus Spilogale; species Spilogale gracilis. The sequence goes on along the minus strand of PITA01024742.1, from coordinate 15,624 downwards.
TCAGGAGAATAGGTGTTATTTCTTCTTTGAATGTTTGGTAGAATTCCCCCAGGGAAACCATCAGGTCCTGGGCCTTTGTTTTTTGGGAGGTTTTTGATCACTGCTTCAACCTTGTTACTAGATATCGGTCTATTCAGGTTATCAGTTTCTTCCTGTTTTAGTCTTTGGAGTTTATAGGTTTCCAGGAATGCATCCATATCTTCTAGGTTGTTAAATTTATTGGCATATAATTGTTGGTAGTAATTTCTGATGATTGTTTCTATTTCCATGGTGTTAATTGTGCTCTCTCCCCTTTCATTCATAATTTTATTAATTTGGGTCTTCTCCCTTTTGTTTTGGATTAGTTTGGCCAATCTTTATTGATCTTGTTAATTCTTTCAAAGAACCAGCTTCTAGTTTTGTTGATGTGTTCTACTGTATGTCTGGTTTCTAATTCATTGATCTCTGGTCTGATCTTAATTATTTCCCATCTTGTGTGTGGAGTTGGTTTAATTTGTTGTTGTGGGTTCCTGGGTGGCTCAGTGGGTTAAAGCCTCTGCCTTCAGCTCAGGACATAATCTCAGGGTCCCGAGATCAAGGCCCGAATTGGGCTGTCTGCTCAGCAGGGAGCCTGCTTCCTCCTCTCTCTCTGCCTGCCTCTCTGCCTAGTTGTGATCTCTCTGTCAAATAAGTAAATAAAATCTTTAAAAAAAAATTGTTGTTGATTTTCCAGCTCTTTAAGTTTAGTGAGAATTGGTGTATTCAGGATTTTTCAATTTTTTTGAGTGAGGCTTGGATGGCTATGTATTTCCCCCTTAGGACTGCCTTTGCTGTATCCCATAGGTTTTGCATTGATGTATCTTCATTCTCATTGGTTTCCATGAAGTGTTTATTTTCTTTTTTGATTTCCTGGTTGATCCAAAGATTCTTGAGCAGGATACTTTTTAGCTTCCAAGTGTTTGATTTTCTTCTGAACTTTTTGTTGTGGTTGAATTCCCGTTTCAAAGCATTGTGGTCAGAGAATATGCAGGGAATAATCTCAGTCTTCTGGTATCATTTGAGCCCTGATTTGTGACTTAGTATGTGGTCTATTCTAGACAAAGTTCCATGTGCACTCGAAAAGAATGAGTATTCTCCTGTTTTAGGATAGAATGTTCTGAATATATCTATGAGATCCATCTGGTCCAATGTATCATTTAAAGCCTTGTTTCTTTCTTGATTTTCTGTTTAGGTGATCTGTCCATTGCTGATAGTGTGTTAAGATCTCCTGTAATTAATGTATTTGCATCAATATGACTCTTTATTTTGCTTAACAGTTGGCTTATGTAGTTGGCTGCTCCCATGTTGGGGCCATAAATATTTACAATTGTTAGATCTTCTTGGTGTATAGACCCTTTAAGAATGATGTAGTGTCCTTCTGTATCTCTGACTACAGTCTTTAGATTAAAATCTAGTTTGTCTGATTTGATAATTGGTACCCCGGCTTTCTTTTGAGGTCCATTGGCATGAAAGATGGTCCTCCATCCCTTCCCTTTCAGTCTGGAAATGTTTTTAGATTCAAAATGTGTCTCTTGTAGACAGCATATGGATGGGTCCTGTTTTATCCAGTCTGCAACTCAGTTCCATTTTATTGGAGCATTTAGGCCATTCACGTTGAGAGTGATTATTGATAGGTATGTTTTTATTGACATCATGTTGCCCATGAAGTTCTTGTTTCTTTGTGTTTTTTTTTGTTTTTTTTTTTTTAAGATTTTATTTATTTGACAGAGAGAAACACAGCCAGAGAGGGAACACAAGCAGGGGGAGTGAGAGAGGGAGAAGCAGGCTTCCCGCCGAGCAGGGAGCCCGATGTGGGACTCGATCCCGGGTCTCCGGGATCGTGACCTGAGCCGAAGGCAGTTGCCCAACCAACTGAGCCACCCAGGCGTCCCGAAGTTCTTGTTTCTATAGATTAACTCTGTAAATTTCTGTTCTGTGTCACTCTTGGGTTCATTTCTCTTTTATAGAACCCCCCCCTTAATTATTTCTTGTAGTGCTGGCTTGGTGGTCGCATAATCTTTTAGACCATGGTGGTCCTGGAAACTCTTTATCTCTCCTTCCATTCTGAAAGTCAACCTTGCTGTGTACATTACCCTTGATTGCATATTTCTTTCATGTAATTTCCTGAATATGACTTGCCAAGTTTCTGTGGATAGGTCTGACGTTATTCTGATGGTCTTCCCTCTATACGTAAGGGATCGCTTCCCCCTAGCTGCCCTTAAGATATATTCTTTCGGACGCCTGGGTGGCTCAGTAGGTTAAAGCCTCTGCCTTTGGCTCAGCTCATGATCTCAGGGTCCTGGGATCGAGGCCCACATTGGGCTCTCTGCTCAGCAGGGAGCCTGCTTCCTCCTCTCTCTCTGCCTGCCTCTCTGCCTACTTGTGATCTCTCTGTGTGTCAAATGAATAAATAAAATATTAAAAAAAACAAAAAGACATATTCTTTGATTTTTATGATTCATGAATTTCACAATTATGTGCCCGGGCGTTTTCTTAGCCTCATTGATCTAATGAGGGGGGGGGAGGGGGGTGTCCTCTCTGCCTCTAGGACATGAACACTTCTTTCATCCCCAGATTAGGGAAATTTTCATCCATGATTTGCTCAACTATATCTTTGAGGCTTCACTCTTTCAACTCCCTCGGCGATTCCAATAATGCTGATGTTGGAGCGTTTCATGGCATCATTTATTCCCCTAATTCTATTTTAATGGGATTTTAGCTGTTTGTTTCAACACTTCTGTTGTTCCTCCTTCTCAGTCCATCTATCTTCTAAATCACTAATACGATCTTCAGCTTCACTTACCCTAGTGTTAGCATATTTAAATTAGATTGCATCTCATTAATAGCCTTTTTAACCTCTGCCAGGTCAGCTTTCACTTCTGTCCTTAGAGCTTCTATTTTGCCACTAATGTTCTTTTCCAACTTAGCCATTGCTTGGATGATACCCTGGATTTCATTTCTGTCATATTGCTTATGTTCATTTCCAGTAGTTCTGTGACAGGGGTTGCAGTCTCTGGGTTTTTCTTCTGTTGGTTGTTTCTCCTCCGAGTTATTTTTTGAGGGGTGGTTGTGGGGATGTATAGCTGAATATATCAACCACTATCCAGGTGAGTTGCTCATTGGAAGGTTTCAGAGCAATCAGAAGTCACCACCAAAAAGGAAGAAGAAAGAAAAAAGGGAGAGAAAGAAAGAAAAGCAAGAAAAAACCTGGCCTAAATGGGCCCCACTCGTAGGGTTTATATGGTACAAAACCACAAAAGGGTAAAGAAAAAGACCATCAAGAGTAAAAGAAAATTGAAGAGATCAAAAAATTAAATCCAAACCAAATGACGCCCAAGAACACTATTTATATATTAGAAAGGCAAAAACAATTATACAGAAACACTGACAGAAGAATAGGATGGGAAGGTGGGTGCAAACCCTCGTTGTGGGCAAGGAAAGTATTTCAGATCCTCCTGGGTTTGCCTTTTTATTATTGTTAGAGGAGTCCACTTTCTAGAGATATAGGGAGATTAAAACTGGTTTATATATAGGGGTAATATTGAATAGGAATGAAGGATTACCTTGAAGCTTATAACTATATATTTAAAAGAAAAAATAAAGGAAAGAAGAGAGAAAAAAGGAAAAAAAAACTAACAAAAGAAGCAACAACAACAATAAACACAGGTATGTGTTTGAAAAAGGTTCAAGGTAAAAAGTTATTATGTTGTATTAAGTATGACATTGTAATAATAAGTGGGTTAAAAAATAAAAGATCAAAAACTGTGAGAATGAATTTAAAATTTAAAGTGAAAACTTAAAAAATAAAAATTAGAAAAAGTTAAAAAGAAAAGGAAAGTAAAAGCTGTATCTATAATATGTACAGCTTTTGGGGTAGTACCAGAAGTTTAATATATCGCTGTTTCCCCAATGTTGGGATTTTACAGTTTTGTGGAGACCCTTTGGTGTTGCTCTCTTGTTCTTCTGGCTTGTCTCCTGGGGGCGGGGCCTGCCGTGCTGTTCTTCACTCAGTGTTACCTGGGCTGAGTCTCTCCGCCCCCTTCCTAGGGGCTGGGCTCCATGGCAACCAGGTTTTTCAGGCTTTTGTTCTCGGGAGGATTTGTTCTTTTGAGGTTTTTTGCAGCTTTTCAGAAAATGAGGCCAGAGCAAGATGTCTGCGCCCAGACCTCTGTCTCAGAGAGTCCTCAGCTAGTTTCCCTCTGGATGGTGCGGGGCACACGGACTCTCTCTGTATTTTCCCCTTTATCTCGCCACTTCTCTCAGGCAGTGCGCACCCGCAGCCGCTGGTCAGAATGGCACCCGAAGCCCCCGCTTGTGGGTTCCCTCACCCGGCACCGGCACCCGGGAGCACTTTTTCTCCCTGGCCAGAGCCCAGCTTTATATTCCTGCCAATGGCGGTCAGCTTTCCCTGGTTGCCTCTTAAGACCCTCTGTTTTTGTCTGCTTTTAATCAGACCGCAATTTGGTGCTGCTTCCCCAGAACGGAGCACTTTCATACTGGGGTATTGCTTTCCAGTGGGTCGCTTCTGTGGACTCCTTCCCTGGGCCTTTGTCTTTGGATATCACTCTGAGCGTTCCCACTCTACTTTACCTCTTTGCTGATGCTCGTCTTCCCCGTAGAGATCCAGAAGTGTGTAATCTTACATTTCAGGCTGATTTCATGGGCACTCATGGTGTTTTTGCAGGTATTTAGCAGACTTCAGGTGACCCTTTGAAATGGGGACACCTACTTTTCCGCCATCTTGCCCCTCCTCTGAGTATGGGGTTTTTGAGGGGGTTGATGAAAATATTCAAAAATCAGTGGTGTTGGTCACACAACTTTTTGAATATACTCAAAACCACTGAATTATAGGGATAAATTATAGGGAAATTATAGGGATAAATTATAGGGAAAAATGAAAAGGATAAGTTTTAAGGTATGTGAGGTATAACTCAATAAAGCTGCTATTTTAAAAAATTGAATAGGGACACCTGGGTGGCTCAGTTGGTTGGGCATCTGCCTCGGCTCAGGTCCTGATCTCAGGGTGCTGGGACTGAGTCCCACGTCCATCTCCCTGCTCAGCAGGAGCCTGCTTCTCCCTCTCCCTCTGCCACTTCCCCCTGTTCATGCTCTCTCTCACGTGCTCTCTCTCCCTTTCAGGTAAATAAATAAAATATTTAAGAACTAAAATAATAATTTAACTGGCCTCAGTTTTCTAACTGGAATCTCTTTTCTATGGCAGTAACTCTTTCCTCAGAGTGCTGATGACGACTTTCATGTCTGACTTGTTTGCCCCACTGGTTTTTGAGACCCCTAAGGGGCAGATATTTTACCTAGGACCTACAGGATGCAGTGACTTAAAAGTGCACTAAATGTAGATATGAATAAGCTGAAATCTGTTTTCCAGTAGAAAGAAATAGATACCCTGTACCTCTGAGACTTAACGGAACTGAATGCATCAAAAGTGCAGCTCTCTGAATGTTTCCAGATGCTATGTATGTGCCCACTGGGGAAGTATATGACCCAAAGGCCAAATTCCATTTTAACCTATGCCAGTGGAAATCTCAGTGTAACCAAATATTTCTAAAATCTCAATAAAGTCATGTTAATATTACTAGTATTAATTATTAATAGCATTTAATATATTACTTTAATAATATTGCTTTAAATAACTTAATATTATTTTAACAGTTACCATAACAATTTGGTGATATTGAAGGAATAATATAGTGCTAATAGAGTCAAGAAAATAGGATAACCTCTTAGAATTGATTGGAATGGGAGAGGATCCTTTCCATGGAACCCATATAATGTTACTGTCAGTAGGTTGGATTTTACTCAGCCTATTAGGTATAACAGTCTGCAGCATAGCTAGAGATGAGAGGCAGCACAGCGATAATAAGTCCTAGATAAAGAGTTCAAAAAAAAATCCGTTCCAGTCAAGGTTTCCCACTGACATCCATTCATAGAGCGTCTCTTTTAAGTGTGGTGCTCTCCTGGGGAGAGTAAAGGAAAAGACAAAAAGAGAGGTCATACCCAAAGTCCATTATTTAAATTCAGTTTAGTTATTCTAAAACTGTCTTCCATTTTAATAACTTTATATTATTAAAACCAAAAGTAATGTTTTCTCTTTTTCTCTAATAGATGCTGTGAGGGAAGTAAGGAAATATTCCTCTACACCTGCCATTGAAAAAGGCTTAACCAGCAGACCTGCAGCCTATGAACATGCACAGATGAAACTTTTTAGGTCTCAAAGAAATCTTTACATTTCCGGATTTTCATTATTTTTTTGGCTGTAAGTTTTTAAAAGGCACAATTTTAAAACATGATTTTTGTTTCCTTTCCTCATTTTCCTACCTTATATCATAGATTTTTTTTTTCTATACTGCTTAGTATACTAACATCCTCATGAAAGAATGCAGATGAAATTCCCAAATAATAATCATTAGGGATTGTAGGTTTGCTAGGTCCCTGATGGCGTGCAGCGAGCTGGCCGTGCTCCTCTCCGGAGCCTTGTCTCCTGCTGTCCTCTGACATTCACACCACAGCCCACCACACTGAACTCCAACTCTTCATGCATTCATTCTCCCAACAAATATTATTGAGTTCCTACTGTTTACCTGACTCCTTCTTTCTTCAGGGTCTTCATGCCTGCTTTAACTTCTTCCAGAACACTCCCCTCTTTCCCTGGCCAACTTTCTATCATCTTTCAGCCCCTTTCACAGAGAATTTGTTTGTGACCACCACTCCCCCCAATGCAGGTGGTCAGTCTCTATTATATGCTTCCACAAAATGTATCCATATATGTATATTTTTTTGAGTATCATTCATGGTTGCAAATAAATACTGTTTTAACTCTTTTCTCCCCAGCTAGAACATAAACTCCTTGAAGGACTTTGTCTCCTTTCCTGCTTTGTCCCCAGTACCCCGCACAGTGTTTCACACTTAGCAATTCGGAACACTTGCCTGAGGAAATACCTGTTGAATGAATATTTGAAGATACCGATTTCTGTTTCTAACAATGGAAGTTACCCATAAACTGATGTGGATGAACAGCTTTTAGGCTTGGCCAGCCTCACACAATGCTGTTTAAATAGCAAATGTTGAAGTGGTGAGGGGAAAAAAATATCAGATGAACAAAAACGACTTCTTAGGCCCTGCCACACTGTCTGAAATTGTGTTTCTCCTCTTCCTGGCCAAAGGCCTCCAAAAAGAGGTTAATTAAATTGACAAGTACTGCTGAGCCTATCTGTCTGCCAAATGCTGGTCTTATAACAAAGATTCCAAAGAAACGAAATACAGATGTATTTTGACAAAAGGACTTAGATTAAAAAAAAGAGAGAGAGAAAGGAAGGAAGAAGGAGTATATGTCCTCTCTAAATATTATCACCTTCCACCATACCATACCTAAAGGGGAATCATTTGACAGCGGCTGTTTATCTTAAATCACAGTTTCTAAGGATTAGTTATACAGTACTCTGATGTTTTTGTTTGTTTAGAGTGTTGAGACGTCTGGTTATCCTTATTACTCAGCTGGCTAAAGAACTGTCCAACAAAGGAGTACTTAAAACTCAAGCAGAAAATACGAACGAGGCTGCCAAAAAATTCATGGAAGAGAATGAAAGACTAAAACGGGTATGTGAATTTGCTTTTAAAAAATGTGTGTAAAAAATATATATATATATGTGTGTAAATGTTGTTAGTTTTCCCAAGGTATATTATTTTTCAGTATCAAAAAGAGCATTTTTATAATTTGTAAGCAAAAGGTGACCTTAAGTAGCAATGTTGTTCTATGAAATGATTGTTCCAAAGTGTCTTACTCTCCGTTAAATTTGTTTGTTCTGAGTTTCCCTCCATAGTAGGATGTCACTGAATTTATTTTAATGCCATTGAACCTATTTTCTATGACTAAAAGAAAAAACAGCATTCTGGGAATATGGATTTTAATTCCTTCATTACCATTCACTTTGTAACTAAAGCAAACCTTTTAAGTCTCTATGTTTCCATTCTCTTTTCAGTTAAATTCTTTTTAAGTGATTTTAAGCCTGATTTTTTTATTTTTTTATTTTTTGTTTTCTTTTAAATGTTTGTTATGTAGAGAGCAGGAGAAAGTAGTTAATGCTAGATTGATTACCTCACATAACATTTAAAATCTTTAATTTGGCCATGTTGATGATCCTTCTTTAAGGAACCCTATACTGTAATTCCCCTACCATTCAGGCAGAGTATATATCAGGAACTGATGTTTTCCCATTTAAATAAAAAGAACAAATGAGAATAGTAGCTACAAAATTACTTTATTTTTTTCCTAAGTGTAAAATTTAGGGATAAGATGTCATAACTTGAATGTTTGCTGTTCATATTAAGACCCATAAGTTTTGCTAATTCTCCTTCTTAGAAGAAAGTGTCAATGGAACTATTCAAAAGTGAAACAAATTTTCTTAAAAAAAAAAAAAAGCTTTCCTAAAATAATACAATAAAATGATTTTACTTTTATAAATTAATGAAATGCAAATAGCCATTTACGTATTACTGCACAGCATGTTTACATAAAAAGTATTGAGTTTAATAGTAGAGAATTAAAATACTTAGTCTTAGAGCCTCGCTTCTTATAGAAATGAATTAGCCAATACATAATATAATAGAAGTCTTTCCAGAACCTATTAAATAAGAAACCTCACTGCAAAAAAAAAGTGTTTTTGATACTATAGTATAATGGTCACTTATTCAGAACCATGCTTTATTTATATGATGTCTTCCTTATTTTCCACTACAGCAAAAAGGTAAAGAAATACCCCTCTTCATGCAAAACACCATTCAGAAATGTTTCTTTGGGGTATTGTAAAGTAAAACACCACTTTATTTTTTACTTCGTTTCATTTCGTTGTGAAAAGGCATTGACCCATAGATGTCATGTAAACTTCCCTTTTTTCATGAGCTGCACATTAACACTGTCAGTGCCCAAAGTGTACCTAATTGACCAAGAAACGCCACAGGTCAGAATCTCAAAGATCACTTCTGTTTGAGATATTTCATGTAGATTTTGAAATATTAGCTACAGAAAAATAAAATTGCTGAAACAACTCCTCACTCTGTATCAGAGACACCTTACCTAACGGCAAGCACTTTTACTGTGAGATCCAAGAGACTTAGGTACTGGTGCTAGCGCTGCCAGTAGAAGTGACTCGCATTGCGACCTAGAGCAAGTCCCCACATGTTCTCAGGTCCAAGGTTATAAATAACAGCTAACACTACGCCAGGTCCTGCTTCCCATCCTTCACAGGAAGGTATTAACTCATTCCTGCAACAAGCCCATGAGGTTGGTACTGTTATTATCCGTATTTCATCTCTGAGGAAATGGAAGCACAAGAAGGTTAAGCGACTTGCCCAGAACCGTTCAACTAATTAATGGTGAAGGAACTGAGATTTGAATCCAGGAGCCTGGCCCTGGAACCCACACTCGCAAGCACACTGTCTCACGCCCCACATTGTACGCTGTCCTTATAGAATGCCTTGCAGATGCTGCCCGGGACCCCCTTTCTGTTCCCATACTCAGTCAATGAAATAATTATGAAAGTCCAATCAACTTTGAATTTAACTGCTTTAAAATAACAACAGCGATGGAGCTCTACTTCTTACCAGTTTTTTTTTTTTTTTTCCAGCCACCTGCCATGATGGTATAAGGTGGGGGGGGCACAGAGCACGTGCATTATTGTAACTAGTAGCTAGCTTTTGAATTTCGGTTCCAGGGCTCTTGGTCTTTCTCCAGCATCAAGTCACACATAATAAATTTGGACAAGTTTGCAGGTGCAATAATGAAAGCATATTTACAAGACCCAAAACAAATCCAACTTTTCCAAGTCAGTGGCATAATAATTCAAGCAGTCAGTGTGAACATTCCTGCAACTCAGTGGTTCTCTTCCAATTTGGGTCATCGCTGGAGACTGTGTGAATTGAATTCAGCGAGGTAACCGCTGGGTTATTTTGAACTTGAAGTGGGCAACAAATACAGAGATTTGGAAAAAAATCTTTTCTTTCTGCTCTTTAAAAAAAAATTTTTTTTTGATTTAAGGATTGGAGGCTCCTTAAACTTAAGTATGTATTTTAGTTTTCGTCTCCTAAAAACAATTCTTTGGAGTTATACATTTATTAGGGCTTTAATTCCTCCTTCTGAGCTGCCTAAACTCTATTATAATAAGATAGTACTGTATTTTATCTTATGCTACAGGGTTTTTTTTTACTTTAAATTTATTTTATTTTTTCAGTGTTCCAAGATTCATTGTTTATGCCCCACACCCAGTGCTCCATGCAATAGGTGCCCCCAGTACCCACCACCAGGCTCTCCCGTCCCCCGATTCCCTTCCCTCCAAGTCCCTCAGTTTGTTTCTGAGTCCTAAGTCTCTCATGTTTCGTTTCCCTCCCTAGATTACCCTACTTCCCATTTCCTTTCCTTCTCCTACTGTCCTCTATATTACCCCTTATGCACCGCAAGTAAGTGAGACCATGTGATGCTTGACTTTCTCTACTTGGCTTATTTCACTCAGCATAATCTCTTCCAGTCCAGTCCATGTTGCTACAAAAGTTGGATATTCATTCTTTCTGATGGAGACGTAGTATTCCATTGTATACATGGACCACATCTTCTTTATCCATTCATCTGTTGAAGGGCACCTTGGCTCTTTCCACAGTTTGGCGATTGTGGCCATTGCTGCTATGAACATTGGGGTACATATAGCCCTTCTTTCACTACATCTGTATCTTTGGGGGAAATACCCAATAGTGCAATTGCAGGGTCATAGGGTAGCTCTATCTTTAATTTTTTAAGGAATCTCCACACTGTTTTCCAAAGCAGCTGCACTAGTTTACATTCCCACCAACAGTGTAAGAGGGTTCCCCTTTCTCCGCAGCCTCTCCAACACTTGTTGTTTCCTGTCTTGTTAATTTTGGCCATTCTGACTGGTGTAAGGTGTTATCTCAGTGTGGTTTTGATTTTAATTTCCCTGATAATGCTACAGTTTTTATGCTCTTGTTTCATGTTTTCCACTAGATTAAAGTTACATAAGAGCAGAGACCATGTTTCTCTTACATATTTTGTCCCTATATCACCTAATTTTAAAAATTGTAATATATTTGCATGTAGCCCATGCTCAGTAGAATTTTGTGAGCTTTGTTTATGGGATATACCAGCTTACATTACAAAAGGAATCACCCAGGGCGCCTGCGTGGTTCAGTCAGTTAAGTGTCTGCGTTTGGCTCAGGTCATGATCCCAGAGTCCTGGGATCGAGTTCCGCGTTGGGCTCTTTGCTCAGCAGGGACCCTGCTTCTCCCTCTGCCTGCCGCTCCCCCTGCTTGTGTTCTCTCTCTCTCTGACAAGAAAAATAAAATCTTTAAAAAAAGGAAAAAAGAAAGAATGATCTATCAACATATAAAAAACATTTTAAAAGCCTACATAGAGTAGTGCCTGGGGAGCTCAGTCGGTTAAGCATCTGCTTTCAGCTCAGGTTCCTGGGATTGAGCCCTGTATCAGACTCTCCACTGAGCAGCGAGTGTGCTTCTCCCTCTGTCCCTGGGATCCCTCTCCCTCCATGATTGCTTTCTCTCTCTCTAAAATAAATAAAATCTTTAAAACAAAACAAAACAAAACCCACATAGATTTTAAAATATAAAAAACATTGTAAAAGATTGACTGAACAAGAATAATTTGGGGACTATTCAATGACTATTCAGAATTTGGTAGAATTTTCCAAGCATATAGATTGCCCTGTTATTTTACACTTAACCATTCCCACCCTGACATTATATTCCTTTTCTACAGATCGGTCTGCATAAAGGTAGTGTGAGTAGACAGCTCTAATTGGAACATAATGGTTTACCAGTCTTAATATCATCCTCAGAACTGTTTTTTTCCTTACATTACACATTTAATGGAGGAAAAGGCATTCACATTACTTACCTGAATACTTTTTGAAAGCATAATTTTAATTATATCCCAACTACACATTGTAATTTTCATTTCACAGATTTCAGCCTTAGTAGGAAGAAATCTTTTTCTTTGCCAAATATCAAGTTTCTATTAGCAAAAGTACATTGTAGAAAATTATAAAATACTAAAAGGACAAAGAATCAAATGAAGACCAGTAATTTAAAATATGTTATTCAGCCTATTTCCTGAAATAATATGTGGTTATGGCAGTCTCAGCTTACTTCTTTCCATAACTCTGTTTTCTGATAGCTCTTGAAAAGCTGTGCCAAGGAAGAGGAACACATTTTGGAAGCCGAAAATAAAAAGCTAGTAGAGGACCAGGAGAAACTGAAAACTGAGTTAAAGAAGACTTCAGATGGTAACTTTGTGCGCATGTGCAGAAGTGGAAAGTGTAGCATGATATTTTATGTGGTTTCACTTCACTGTTTTCCCTAAAACAAAACTAATGGCTCAATGTTCTTCTGGCTAAAGTAACCAGAGTGACCTATTTACAAATTCCTACTCAAATATGAAGATAAAACATGGTTTGGGCCAGGAGAAACATGCTCTGTTATACAGAGAAACATGTAGGTGTTTCAGATCTGTGTTGTAAATACAGATGTTCCTGCCTCAGCAGAAAAGCTATGCTCCTGATAAGTTGCTTGTGAACACAGTTTTAGAAAGTGAGTCACAGTTTTCCATCATACTATATCACTTCTTTGAAAGAAACAATAGCGAGGGGACAGTTCTGATTACAGGAAAATATATTGCTTGTCTCAAACCCTAATATTTCCTACCTGCCAGATAATAAGGAAAGCATTCCCTGAAAAGAGATGGATAGTGTAGAGTAAGCAACAATCTGGGATTATTGACAATTTGAATGGCTTACTCTGAAACATATTACAATCAGGACTTGGGAAGGCAGCTAGTCTATGTTTTTTGTTTGTTTTTAAAGATTTTATTTATTTATTTATTTGACAGAGAGAGATCACAAGTAGGCAGAGAGGCAGGCAGAGAGAGAGGGGGAAGCAGGCTCCCTGCTGAGCGGAGAGCCCGATGTGGGACTCGATCCCAGGACCCTGAGATCATGACCTGAGGAGAAGGCAGAGGCTTAACCCTCTGAGCCACCCAGTCGCCCTGTTTTTTTGTTTCTTAAAAAAAGTAATTCTGATGGCATTTTCTTCTTTGTTAAAATAAATTCTTATTGCTTATAGCCACATACCACAGAAAAGTAGGTTCCCCGCGTCTGGTGTCACCCCAGAAAACTCGGAGTAGACGTTGTGGCTTGACCCCCGGACAATGTTCTTGCATATGACAGATATTCCTGATGTCGTCCAGACAGCGGCAGACCTCCCAGCCAGCCAGGGTTAAGATAATGATCAATGCACAGACCTTCTCCAATTTCAAATCTCTTCCACTACTTTATGTTGGAGGTAGATTGGAGAATGTTCCGTGACTGAATCAAGGACCTCTTTTAACCATTTGTAAGTTTATGTTTTTTTTTTAAATAGATCTCAGCTTAATAAAAGTTTTTTATAATATAACTTGCTTTATTGATTATCTATTTATAATATTTGGATAGAGTTTATTCATCAATATATATTTGAATTTGATGTGGAAAGCCCAAAGATTTTACAGCTGGTTCTATAAAAACAAAACAAAAATCCATAGGCTACTTCATATGATATAAAATTATTTTATCTACTGTCCTACTTCTTATTTAAAGTGGAAAAAAAAGATTAGAGGCAGTAAGTTAAAAAACAAGTTACTCCTCTAGACAAGATAGTGTATTATCTGGTTGATGTAGTATATCCCAGAATTCATTATTAGTATTGTTGCCTCTTCTGTCTTATAAAAGATTTGGAACATGATCAAGAATTTTTAATACTTGTGTGAAAATAAATTCAGTAATCACCCACCTTACACATTAGATGTTTAAGAAGAAAAGCAGTATTCTTTTCTTTTTTTTTTTACACAATATAAAATATTGCTGCTAATTCTTTGAAGACTGCAAAGGACTATTTCCAAAATACCTTTAATTGCTATAAAAATTGTTTCAAAATCTTCCTTTCTTTTTTTCATACCTCTCATGGCATGGCTCCCTCTTTTAATGTAAGAAAGGTGGTACAAAAATCGAAGACAGACAGAGGTTGTTTGCCACACTGCACCTCTCTTAACCTTGGGCAGTTTAGCTTCTTGTTCCTTTGCCTTTCAAAAATCCCAACTTTAAGATATTTTGAACTTTGACTTTATAAATCTGCGATATAACTCTCAACCTAATATTAATTTAGAGTAATATGAAGAAACTCAGTATTTCTTTAACAGACAATTGAGATGTTTGGAATAGATGAACTCTTTGATAATATAGACATTGTGTTTATAACCTGGTAACAAGAGAAACCAGCTTCTGTGTTTGAAGTGTAGACTACAAACCTACTTTGAGAGTGATTCAGTGTTGAGGCAGAAGCAGATTTTACCTGTTTGAGTATGTCCTGTTAGGTTTCTGCAAGATGTGCAATATTTTATGAACACATTTTATGTCCCCAAAATTATTATTTCACATAACAGTATTAATGACCTTGAGAAGATCCAAGTTTCATATCTAAAAGAGATACATCTTTGGCCATGTTCTCTTAACATATTCCAGTCAAGTTCATTACGTCAAGAACTAAGAAATTACACAAATTAATAGTGCAGAGGATTCAGATGAATTCAGTAGCACACCACTTTGTACCTATTCAGAAATCATCATTGATTTCTCAACATTGAGGATATTAAGGCTGGCAGTGCTTAAGAAACATTTTAGAAAGTTATTTTATATTTGAAAATTGAGTAGAAAAGCAGTGTGATTTCTCTCTTAATGGAGGCAAATAGAATATTTCAATATGAATTTTCTTACCCTTGGTGTTTATTTAATCTAAATGAAACATTTTCTCCAAAGTATACTAGTGGATTTAGAGCATAAATGCAAATGCTTATTTAAACTGGTTAGCTTCAGATTGGAAGAGTGGTCTTCTGAACCCAGCTATTAAGAACATTCTATCAGTAGTGCCAAACAGTCCGTCAGTTTTTAATCACCAGCTCAGATCTGGACCAGCATTAGTAAATTGTCTGTGCTTCAGTGCAGTAATATGACCCTAGTGATCCAAAGAGAGCATGCATGTCCCAAAGCACCTAATTTATCGTCAGGACTAACTAGTCAGGTGTGAGGACCTCATCTGTCATTTTTAATGATCTGTTTAACAATAACTCTGATACCCCAGTATGTGGAGTAATTGGGAAAGGGCACTGCCATGAAAAATGAGAACTTAGCTTTGAAGAATTTACAAAGCTCACATAATAATAATTAAAAATACTTAGAAGCTCTCATAGTAAAAACAGGTCTTGTATGAAGTGGAAAACCCTGTGATGTCCAAGGTGACTGACTTCAGAGGAGTCTCCCAGGATAACTCCTGGTTTTTATTCTTTTTTTTTTTTTTAAAGATTTTATTTATTTGACAGAGAGAAACACAGCCAGAGAGGGAACACAAGCAGGGGGAGTGAGAGAGGGAGAAGCAGGCTTCCCGCCGAGCAGGGAGCCCGATGTGGGGCTCGATCCCGGGTCTCCGGGATCATGACCTGAGCCGAAGGCAGTTGCTTAACCAACTGAGCCACCCAGGCGCCC
>PITA01024741.1:0-25707 GCA_004023965.1 Spilogale gracilis | reverse complement strand
CATATCCACTCCCCCTCCTGTGTCTGCTCCCCCAGTCCCTCCCCCTCCCCACCTCCACTCCCCCTACCTTCGCAGGTCCCCTCAGCCCTGGGGAGTGGCTGGTGACTGTGTCTGAGTAATTGGGGCCCCAGTTTAAGGAGAGGAAGCAATAATAGTGACTATAATTGTCCAAATTACTGCTGCCCCTTCCAGCTTGACATCTGCCTGCTGGTGGCGGATGGAAACCTGACCTGGGCCGGCGGTGGGGCGTGGCCCCAGGAGTGGGGTGGCCCCATCTGGCCTAGGGGGAGACTGGAGTACCTGGCCTGGACCCCTCCTCTGTGGAGAGGGGACAGCCCACCTCTGGAGGGGGGCAGGCAGCAAAGGGCTGCTAGGGACCTCCCATTTGTCAGGTGGGGCCGGGAGCAGAGCCCATGTTTCTGTTCTCTGAGTGCCCCAGGAGGGCATCGAGGGGGTGCACTCTGCTTCCCGCAGCCCAAGTCTCCTTGCACCCCCCCCCCCCGCATGTTACCTGCCCCCTGGTTTGGGGCCTGAAGGAGGCTGGGGTTGCCTGCCCTTGCAGAGCCACAGCTAACGGGCTTGAGGCGTGCGGGCAGGCTGAGAGGCCCCGGGGTGTCAGTGGCAGAGAGTGCGCCCAGTGCTGGAGGGTAGTCACTGAGTCCTCAGTCATGCACCCGGCCTTCCCCTCTGCTGTCCTTCCCTGAGGTGTGCGCTGCCCTGAGCCTGATCTTCTCACAGGAGCGGTGGTCACTCCTTTCAGGCACACCCTGACTTGGGGAGGGGCGCCGGGGGAAGCCTCAGTGAACACCCATGCTGCGCTGGGCCTGGTGAGGGGACCCCACCAGCCCCACTCTGCTGGGGTCACAGGCAGACCAGGCGCCCCGGGGACAGCCAGGCTGTGACACACTGGGAGTCAGCACGCAGCCCTGTGTGGGCACGCGTGACCCGCATGCTCTGCAGGCTCTGACCAGCTGCTGGGCCCGCCATCGCCATACTCCCCGTGTGTTCAGCCCCAGCAGCCTAGCGCATCCTTCAGAATTCCTTCTAAGGAGGGGTGTGACTGACTCAGGTGGGAAAGGGGCCCTGAGTGGTGCCCAGGTCCCGACCCCGAGCTCCCTCTCAGGCCTGGAACGTGCTAAAAGCAGGCGCTTCCTCAGGCCATGGTTAAAAGCCTGAGGTCCTTCCGGCCGTGCAGCAGCTGGGGCCTCGGGAAGAGCATAAAAATGTCTGGATGACACTCTTTCACCTTTATTATATACAGCGGCCCTTCATCTCCTGCCTTTCAAGAGGGCCTCTCTGCTGGCCGCTGCGGGGGCGGCCAGGAGGAATGTCTGCGCAGAATGGAGCCTCCCGCGCCCGGCGCCCATCCATCACCGCCTGCCCCTCGGTGGGCCGGCCCGGGGGGAGGGGTGTTCGGGGGGGCCTGAGGCCGCCGCAGCCTGTCACGGGGGCTCCTGCCCAGCTGGGCGCACTGGAGGACAAGGCCTGCATCCCGAGGACAGGGCTGTCCAACATGAGCGGGCTCTGGGGCTCTGCCCGCTCAGCCAGAGGGGTCAGGGCCAGGAAATTTGGGGTGCAGCTTAGGGGCAGCCTGGAGGCCAGCAGGGGACGTCTGGGGTGTGGTAGAAGTACCAGGCCAGGACACCTGCCAGGGTGCTAAGGGTCCCCGCAGGGCCCCGGCCTGCACCCCCAGCCCTGCGTCGCATGAAAACATGGCCTTTGTGGCACTTGTGGCCCATGCTGAGCATCCCAGGAACTCCACACTCAGTGACTCGAGGGGACAGTAGCAGTGTGTGTGTTAATGCCTCCCAGGTGCTGCTCACCGATGCAGGAGGCCGGGACCAGTGCACGGGGGCCTGCATCTCACAGACACATCATCCCAGGGCCCCGATCCCCGAATTCCACGTAGGTAAAAACAGGGTCGACCAACCCAAGCCGAAGGCCATCCGTGCTCAGTCTGAACTTCCCTCGCCATGCCCACGGCTGGGCACCTACCGCCCGGTGTGGTCCGGCCTCCTACACACTTGCCGGACAACATTAGTACCCTTTCAGTCCTCCTGTTGCCGTGGTGACGTCACGGGACATGCACAGGGAGGCCGTGTTGTCTACTGACTTCACCCCAAGGTGGTCATGGGCGTCCCAAGGCTGAGGTGCTGGTTCTGGAAGGGCGAGTGGGGGGCCCCAGGGCTGTGGTCCCTCAGTGGTTCCTGCGCTCCCGCAGAGCATGGCCATGCCTGCACACCACGCCCATGTGTCCTGGCAGCGCCAGTCTGGATGGTGGCCCCCCTGCACTGGTGGGTTTGCGCCTGGGGCCTCCCATGGGAGGAGGTGTGTGGACAGTGTGCACGAAGCCCCTGGGTGCTCCATCGGGCAGACTGCGTGGAGCGGCAACCCTGGGACGCACACAGAGGCTGAGCACTCGTTCGTGTGGGCCCCTGTTCCAGGCAGCAGACATGCACGGGAGCTCGGCACCCGGAGCTGACGAGGAAGAGATGAGGACCGTGAGGAGTGCTCATACAGGTCACATCTGGGGAGAGGTGACAGGCGTGCAGCTGTTTTCCCAGTCTGGATGCAGGGCCTCATGGTCACAAGGAGGCTGCCACCGCTCGAGACAGATCGTGCACACAGCCAGAGGACAGGTAGGGACTCTCTCATCTCCTCAGGGAGGATCAACCGCTCAGACCCCCTTCCTCAGGGACTTCTCAGTGACCAGAACTGCCTGCTGCTTTCCCACCTTGCTTTGCTGCAAGGTGAAGTGCGGGTCTGGCCTTTTTTCTCTGACAAGGGGCAGAGGAAGAGGGCTGGGGCTAGTGGCAGCTGGACAGTCCCACAGCAGGCTCCTTCCC
Organism: Spilogale gracilis; assembly: GCA_004023965.1. Taxonomy (NCBI): domain Eukaryota; kingdom Metazoa; phylum Chordata; class Mammalia; order Carnivora; family Mephitidae; genus Spilogale; species Spilogale gracilis. Next base: position 22,861 of record PITA01024741.1, on the reverse strand, counting down.
TACTCCCCTACTAACTCCCCTGCTCTCTGTCTCCCTGTCTCTCCCTCACTGGGCTCTAGCCTTGCCACTTTTTCACTGTTCCTAGAACCCCCAGGTCTTGCCTCAGGGCCTTTGCACAGGCCATTCCTTGGATCCCACTTCCCCAGATGTCTGTCCTCACCTCCTCAGGTCTGTTTCCCAGCACGCTCCCTCCCCAGCTGACCCCAGCGCTCCCCCGGGTCTCTGGCAGCAGAACCCACCACCTGCCTGAGACATGCTGCTCCTGCCTGGCTGCTGCCTTCACGCAGCGCACGGTGGGGGTAGGGGGCGGTGCGCTCAAGAATTCATTCATTCCTTTGCACATTCATTCAGGAAACACTGATTAGCGCTGACAGGGGAGGTGGAGGTCATTGAAATCCCTCAAGAGCCCCTCCGTCTGGTGCGGAAGACAGCCATGTAAACAGACCATCAGGCTGTGGTAAGTGCTGGGGGGCAGAGAGAGCTGCCCCGTGAACCCCACCCCCAGCTGAAGAGGACTCGACACCATCTGGAGGGGGGGCGGGGGGGGGCAGGTGCCAGGCGGGGAGGGAGGGGACAAGGCTGGGGCTCCGCGGGGGGGGGGGGGGGGGGCACATCTTCACCCGGCCAGGTGGCACCTGGCCCCGCCCCTGCTCAGGTGTCCCAGGTGCCCTAAGCCCGTGTTTACACAAGCAGCAGCGGGTGGGTGGTACAAATGGCCGGCTCCGCTAATGGAGGCCCCGCCCACCCCTGACTATGGCAAGATGCTTTTGGGAAAGACTTCTGACATCAGGGTGCACCCGCCACCCCCCTCAGCTGCACCACACAAAGGCCGCTGACAGAACACAACACGGCACGGCCACGGGGGCAGTGTGGTGCCCTGCCAGGGCTGCAGGCGGGGACCTCCGCAGGCTCCGGGAGCAAGCCCTCCAGCTGCAGGCTTTAGCTGGAACTTAACCCCAATTCCCCAGTCAGGTTTCCGTGTGTGGGTTTTATGGTGGTTGTAACTGTGTCCTTCCCAGTGACGCCATGTGAGGAAAAGGGGAGATGGGGGAGGCACCCCTCCTGACGGTGGCCAAGGAGGGCTGGTCTGCGCCCCGGTCCACACGGCGGTGTGGGGGGGGAGCCGCCCACCATCCCTCCCAGCGTCTTGGGGTGCATTCCTGGGTCACACGTTAGCTCTGCGTTTTCCAGGTGGAGGACCTCACGGGTGGGCGCGAGGGGCCCGGGCTCTGCGTCCTGGCCGGCACTTGCCACTTGCGGGGCTTTGGGGCTTCGGGGGCGGCAGGCATGGCCCCGAGGACAGCGAGGCGCTGCCTTCCAGCATCTGCATGTTCCGCGAGGGAGACCCCAGCGCACCCAGGGGTGGCAGCCGTCTTCTCCCATTCTTTGGTGGTTCCTTTACTTAATCATGGAGGCCTCTGAAGCACAGAATTTTTAATTTTGGTGGTTTCCACTCTAGTTATTTTTCTCTAGTTGCGTGTGCTTCTCACATCACGTGAATCCAAGGAACCAGTGTCCAATCTGAAGTCGCAAAGATTTACTCCTGCATTTTCTTCTAAGAGCCTCATAGTTTCGTGCCTTATGCTTGGGCCTTCCATCCTTTTCAAGTCAGTCTTTGTGTACGAGGTCTGTTCCTTGGAGCGCTGACTCCTGGAGGCCGTACTTTATGAGGAACGTCTGTGAAGCCTGGTTTACGGTGGCCACTGAGTTTCAGAGGATGCTCGCTAGGAGGAAGGAGATGTCACAGCCCGTACCCTCTCCAGCACGGCCCTGAGTGAGCAGTCAGCAGCCCCGCCTTATGCGGATGGAAACCAAGGTTCCTGGGGCCTGGGAGGGACAGAAGGGGGAAGGAAAGAGAGAAGAATTGAGGAAAGGAAGGAAAGAGGGAAGGAAAGAGAAGAAATGAGGGCAGGAGGAACCTGGGAAGGAAGGAGAGAGGGAGGGAAAGAAAAAGGAGAGGGAGGAAGGAGGGAAGAAGGAAGGAGGGAAGGAAAGAGAAGAAGTGAAAGCAAGGAAGGAGGGAGGAAAGGAGAGATGGAAGGAGGGAGGGAAAGAGAAAAGAAAGGAGGGAAAGCAGGTGGAGGGAGGGAAGGCGGGAGGGAAAGAGGAGAGGAGGGACGGCACTTCCTCAGAGCCAGGACCTGACGCCCTGTCCCGGTGTCAGCCCCCGACACGGAGAAGTCTGGTTAAACCCCACAACAGCGTCGTCCCTGGAGAGGGCCCTGGTTACCGGGAGTGCGGGGACGAGTGGACAGCAGTGGGTGTGCGGGCAGCTGGGCTGCCAGTGTGCCCTGGCCCCACGGGCCCCTGGGGGCTCTGTGCTCATCGGTCACAGCCGCGGCTGGACGGGACCCTCGGGCTGACAGGCTAAATGCGGCCAGACGGACCGCAGCAAGACCACCGGGGTCCTGTGGAGGGATGCCTGGTAGCTGGCGTGAGTGATGGTTCTGGGGGATTGACCACTGTTTGGGCGTCCCGTAAACAGGGGCCTAAAGAGGCTGGGTGGCGCCCATCCATCACACCCGCAAGGCCTGCGACTCCCGCGAGGACTGGGATCGAAGCCACCTCGACCCCTTCCGGGTGGCGGGGAGGGTCGTGCCTGAGCATTGACGGCTCCTTGATGGATGGGTCCCTCCCTGAAGTGCCATGTCCAGTGGGGCCCGAGGGACATCAGGGGCTTTAGCAAGAAGAATCTGGGTAGAAATAGACTCTGATGCCCTGCTGATGCTGCCACCAGGCTGCCCTCTGGGTTCTCTTCTGGCCACAGATGGAGCGCCAATGTCTGCTGGCAGGAAGGGGCTGGCAGAAGGTCTCCAGGGGGACAGCAGAGAGTGGTGGGATGGTGGCAACCAGCACGCAGGTCAGCCAGGCCCCCCCCAGGAGTCCATCTAGAGAAGCCGAGTCTTCTGATTCTTCCGGGGACCCCTGACTGATGCCCACACGCCACCTGCCTGCAGCCTCTGCCCTGACTGACCTTGGACAACAGCTAGGTCCTCCTTGCCTCTCTTGCCGTTGGCGAGAGAACAACGTCCCATCGGCCCGTCCTGGCCTGACCTCATGAGATCACTCAGAGCGGGGCTTAAGGCTTCAGGGTCGCCTGCGGAGGGCATGGCTTCTGACGGGGACCCTGAGGGCCTGGCGCGGCCGTGTGGACACCTGGGATGGAGCTGGTGAGGCTGGGGTTGTAGAGACAGCCGGAGTCTTGCCCCTTCTGACCGCTTGCCCCACATCCTGCCCTCCCTCCAGGCCCCGCTGCAAATGCAGACTTTGGGGGACACACAAACCCTTGGCACCCGGGAACTCCCTGTGCAGAGTCCTTAGAGTGTGGGCGACTGCCCTTCCCGACATGTGTTGCATGACGGGGAGCTCATCCCCTGTGGCAGAGCCCTCCCGGCCCTGTTTGCCTGCCTCCGATCGCGACCGCACGCCTTCCTCCCTCCCGTGCCTGTCCTGCCCCGTCTCTCCCCTGGGCTCCCAGCTGTGTCTCCAGACATCCTGTTTTCAGTTTACTTGGAAACCATTTAGTACAGAGGACACAGTCCTCGCCAACTGCCAGCTGCTTTGTGGGTGCAGTGCCCCTGGCTCCCTTACCTCCACCCCGCACACCCCGGGGGTCATGGGGGGTCGTGGGCAGCCACGGGCATCAGGCCCCGCCCCGGCGTGCCCACAGCTGGCTGTTCCTGCAGGAAGCCGGCCCGCTCTGCCGTCCGCGGATGTTGTCAGTGGACCCCGTGCTGCTCCTCCCAGGCCTGCTGGCCCCTCCTGTAGTCGGAAGCTGGGTCCACACTTTTTTTTTTTTTTGGCAGCATTTTGGATGAACGCAGTGTCTTTCACAGAATGTTCCTCTCGTGGGTCTGAGGTTCCTCCCGCTTGGGTTGGGTGTGAGGGACGTGAGGGACGTGTCCTCCTTGGGGCGCCGCGCAGAGGCCTTCCTGGTGGTGGTGATGACCTCTCGCTCTGTGCGGCTCGCCGTCCTTACGTCTAATCCACGGTCTGCCGGGGGATCCTGCTCCTGGGGGCCGTTTCCGGTGGACTTAGCATCCGGGGGACTCCTGCCTGAACCTGCCCTGGCCCCGGAGGCCGATTTTCCACACAGGTGCCCATGTTTGCCAGCTGGGAACAGAGCCTGTGTGCTGCCTCAGAAGCAAGAGCCTTCCCCGCTTACCCACGTCACAAAGAGGGGTCTTGAATTCTGAGGCTCGCTGCTCAGCACCGTTTCTGTCTCTGGTTCGGCCATGCCCCCCACCCCACCCCACCCCCGCCACGAGCTGGCTCCTCTAGCCTTCCACAGCGGCCAGCGGATTTTCCGGGTGCTTCCGTGGAACACATGAAACACACGGTCCAGGTCTGCCTTGTGCCCAGCCCTGCCCCAACTGTGGAATTGGCCATATTCTGAGAATCTGGGCTCCTTTCCCTGGCTGTGGCGGGCTGGCACCTCTGGGGATGACTTTCCTTCATGGGTCCCTCATGGCTCGGAGCTGGGCACACAGACCTGACTGACATGTGCACAGCCGGCATCGGGCTCCCGCGTCCCTCACCATCCTGGGCTGCACAGGGCACCCCGGGATGGTCTGGGGTGCTAACGTGTCCCTTCAGCCCATCCCCAAGTTTCCCAGAGGCAGGGCTTGGCGGCCTGTCCTCGGTGTGCCCTGGGCCAAGGTGCTCTTCAGGAGGCCCTGCTGCTATGGCCCCCAAGGTTTGCCTGAGGGGGTCCATGCAACAAGCCCGTGGGCCGGGCTGGGCGGCTCAGCCCCTCCCTGCGGCAGACAAGCTTGCCCAAGCAACATGTGTCCCTGCTTCCTGCCGCCCAGCTCTCTGGCCAAGGGGGGGAGGACTGACGGTGGGGCCAGTACTGAGGCCTCGTGGGAGCCCTGCCCGTGGTGGAACCAGAGCCCCACGGCTCAGATCTGGAAGCCAAAACTCAAAGGGGCTTCGGCACTTCTGTGGAAAGAACTCAAGATTCTCCCCAAGGGCTTCAGCCCCGACTCCTGGAAGCCCGCCAGGGGCCAGGTCCCCCGTCCATCCCGGGGCAGCAGCAGCCTTGGTCCCCCGGGAGCCTCTTCATCTCTCAGATGGATTCCTGAACACGTGCTCGTCCCCAGCAGCGTGGCAGGCTGGTGTGGGACACACTCCCACCTTGCCCTGTCCCAGTCCCAATGGCTAGAAGTCCCCAGGCCCACCTGGAGGCCCATCCCTACCCCACGTCAGGTCTGACTCTCGGCCTGGGCCGTCACTCAGCCTGCCCGTGCTGTGTGTCCTCAGCACACGTCCTCGCCTCGCTCGCTGGGGAGGGGGTCGCACGTCCCCCGGAGGCCTGGACGTGAGGCCCATGGAGGTCCCATCTCTGTCCCCCAACTTCACTGGCTGTGTGACCAGCATTCACGAGAAAGGGGAGTGCAACTCATTTTTCAAACAAAACGGTATCAGATGTGTGATTTGGTTAAAAAAAAAAATTCTGGCAATGGTTTGAGCTCTGCTCGAGGGAGCATGGGGGGAGGGGACGTTCCAGTGGCTTAAAAACCCCAGATAAGTGTGTGGTGATTAAGCGCGACCATTAGCTCTAATGGGCAGTAATTGGCGACGAGAAATAATTTTCTGGGGCACAACTGCCCCTGTGCCCCCACGCCCCAGCCCAAGGGGGGAGGGCCCAGGGGCTGATTACCTCTCAGGCTAGAGGAAATGTCGGAGGCACAAAAAGTTTCCAGATTCAGGGGTAATTGGGAGGAGTTATTCCACTTTCCACATCAGGCTGATGAGGGGCCACCCACCTGCTGCCAAAGGAGGGGTTGAGCTCGAGCTGCTTCCTGCCTGGGACCCGAGAGGACAGTGTGTGCTGGTGCTGGCCGGGGGGCAGGTCCCCCACCGCCCCCGTGGCGCTGCAGGTAGTACCCCTGCGCAGGTGGTGGTGGGTCTGGAGAAGAGCCCTGGCCCTCCTTCCAGACCCCCACCGATGGGGTCCTGTCCTCCTTACCACAAAACTCAAAGACAGACTGTCCTGCAGGCAGGCAACGCTGGGTCCCAAGCCCTCCTTCCCCAGAGCCCACCCAAGACCCCTGCTGGCCTCAGGGCAGCTTTGTGGGACTCCAGAAAAGATGCCCCGCTTGCAGGAGGGCACAGTGGGAAATGGGGGGACTCCACACAGCTCCTGTGTCCCTGCCTCCCCCCGCCTCCCGTGCAGCCTCACCCAGCATGAGTCTGATCACCTCACATGGTTGAACACAAAGGCCTGCTCCCACCTGCTCACTCTTCCCAGGCCTGGCTTCCTTCTCTCCCCACCTCACTCCCCACCTCCCCAGTCCAAAGCACAAGTTCCTCCTCTTCCCATCTTTCTGTCTCTGTCTGTCTCTCCAGGGTTTCACAGCGACCCTGATCCAGGAGAGGGGTGAGCAGGGATCCTGCCCTCGTGCAGCTGATGTTCTAACTGGGACGCAGGCCTTCACCAACCCATGAAGCCCGTTGCCTCAGAGAGGAGTGAGGCCTGAGATCGCAGCGGAGCATGTGCAGGGCGAGGAGACAACGAGGTGGGTGGGCGAGCGGCCACTGAATGAATGCGTGAATGAAGGAGACAAGAGACCTAAGGTCCCACTGGGGCTTCGGAGCGCAGACTCAGCACTGGGAGGGGCTTCATGTGACGGGCAGCCCTTTACCACCAGCTCAGGGCTGCAGGGCTCTGGCAGGTGTGGGACTGAGCTCCCCGCCCCTGGGGCTGTGCAACCCGAGCTTGGGCCTTGCAGAGGGGGCGTCCTGCCCCGTGCAGGGCTGGGAGGGACGAGCTGGAGGACTCTGGGCTGTCCTCGGAGCACCCCCAGCAGTGTCTGCCGGACCCCCTGTCTGCCATCTGCCGGCCAGGGCCCGGGCTCTGAGGTTCCACATGTGGGCCTCTCAGGCCACTGTATCCTCCTCTGAAAGTGAGACTCCGGGTGTCCCCACCCTGCTGTCCAGGGCTGGCCGCTCGGAAATCATGAGGGATGGCAGGCTGTGTAGGGAGTGGTGAGATGCCTTCGGAGGGCTCCAGGCTTCCCCACCCTGAACCTGCTGTGTCCCCAGAAAGCACGATGACAGTGACTGTGCCTAGCCGCGCCCAGCACTGCTTTAAGCAGCTGACTCATCTGCTCCCCTGCCCCGAACACCTCTGGAGGCAGGCACTGGGGAGACAGCAGAAGGATGGCGCCTCCTCTGAGCCCCGCCCTGTGGCCCTGGCCGTGGGACCCACGCTCACCCTGGCTGCGTGCCCTCTCCACGGACGAGCAGACTGAGGCTCGGGTGTGGCAACCCCAGGGGCCCCGGGGGTCGCAGGTGCCTTCCCTGGCGTCCCAGGCCTGCACACACCTGTGCACGGAGCCCCGCAGCGGCCGCAGGAGCTGGTGGGGCTGCGGGGCTCCCGGCAGCTCATCGTGGAACATTTGCATGTAATTTGGGAGCGGGTCACATGTGGGAGTCATCAGGCAGAGGAAAGGCCCAATCAGGGCCTAATCACTGTCTGTTTGGAGGGGTCTGGGCCCAAGTGAAAAATGAAAACGGGCCTATTTTGCTTGAGTGACAACCATCAGCGGTCACCTTTGACCTCCCCACTGGGCTCGGGTCTGTGGAGCTTTAAAAACCAATCACCAGGGAAGCCCTCCCCCCGTCCCTCCCGGGGACCTGGGCGGTGGTATTCATGCCATCTCCCCTCTGTCTGTCACGCCTTCAGGAGCCGGAATCGGCAGCATGGCCCGGTGGTTAGGGCCTTTTGGAGCTGACCAGGGTTCTGAGGGGGCCTGGGCAGGGCCTGGGCAGGTGACTAGAAAGGGCCGTGTTCCCTCTGTGGGAGGGGCACCCGTGGCGTGGGAGGACAGCGCTCGGTAAATGTGGGTGAGTACAGTTCAGGTCCTGGAGGACAAGCTGGGTCTTTGGGCTGTTGTGTGGGGCAGGGGCCAAGCTCTCCCTCTGCCCTCGGCGACCGGGACGAGGTGCCATGTGGCTCCCATCCAACAGAGCGGGGCTGGGGCTTGGCCGTGAGCACAGGGCCATCTGTGGGGCGGTCAGGAAGGGGGCAGTGCCGGCTGGGGACATGGGCTGGGAGACCAGACACAGCAGGGCACGCATGCCCTGAGAGGACCCTCGAGGGCAGGGATGCTCAGCCAAGCCCCTGTTCGTGGGGCTCAGAGTTCCAGCCCTGCTTCACCCCTGCCCGAGGGACTCCCTCCACCAGGCCCCAGGCCCTTCCCTGACTGTCTCCAGGGCTTGCCTAGACGCACACTCCACTGAACAGAAGAAATGACCAACAGCTTAAGGCATGAATGAAGGCACGAGCGAATAAACAAGCAGCAGGAGTGCCGTCTGGGGGACACGGCTAGGGGCTGTGGCCTGTGGCAGCACCCGCAGGCCGCGGTCACCCGCCCCCTGAGTTAGCGTCCGCCCTACTTGCCCTGCCCGCGAGTAAACAGGCCGGGAGCAGAGCGGGCCTCCAGGAAACCGTCTGGCAGGCCGGCTGCAGCAAATGGATTGCCAATTAATCAGCATCTATTTATGAGAACGTTTAAACCATTATTAATGTAGTGTAAACACGGAACCGCTGGCGGGCCGGGCGGGCTGGCGGGCGGGGGCCCTCTGCAGAGGAGGCGGCTGCCACATTCCTGGGGCCTGGCCCCACCCCTGCTCCTGGACAGGGCCTCCCCGGCCACCAACCGACGGACCTGCCAGCCCAGCGCACCCCTGCCCCACACGCAGGGCTTTCAGCATGCTCTCACTTCAGACGCTGAGTGGGATGTAAGGCTCAGGTCTGGTCACTTCCTCACTTAGGAGCCCTGGACCCCCTTGGCGGGGTGCGTGACCACCCTTGGGGAGCCCAGGCTGCGGTCCCCACCTTGTCCTCCTCCTCTCTCGCCCCTCTCCCAGCTCTGCTCCCGCTGACAGCGGCCCTTCAGGAGTCTGCACAAGGGGAGGGCCGGCAAGGGCGTCAGCGTGCCCAGCCCCTCTGGCCATCCAGAGCCCACCTGCTCCCTTGGCCAGCAAGAGCCAGGTGCGGGACTGGGCAGGGCCGCTGCGCGTTGCGATGGGGGCCCACCCTCCTTCAGGCCATCTCAGCTGGCTTTGCTTGCCATGTGCACCCATTTTACAGATGAGAGACCGTGGCTCCAGAGACACGGGGAGCCCACCTGCGGTCCCTGTGGCCGTCCCTTCCGGAATAACTGACCTGAGTGGCCACACATCTCTCTGGTATGTTTTTATAAATGCCTCCCGGGGTGTCCCAGTGGCCCTTTTGATGAGAAGCTCTCCACGCCCGAGGTCCAAGGGCTTGCACGGGGGCGGGACATCTGAGAACTGGGTCCCAGGAGCGGTAGCTGACGGCCCCTGCACGAAGGCAAGTCCATGTGGGTGACTGGGGCGCTCGCCGACCCGGGCCCCCAGGGGGCGGGGAGGGCCTCCTTGCACCTCGGCCGTCACCCAGGGCAGTGACCCGGTGCTCGTCACAGCCAGCCTCCAGCCTGGGGGTCTGCGGCTGCCGGGTTGGTGGTCGGCATGCTGGTGGTGCCGTCGTCAGACCCGGTGCCCCTCGAGGGCGGGGAGGGGGTCCTCACACCTCCATGTCCTCATGCCTCAAGGGGCACCAGCAAGCACTTGCTGACTGACTGACTGACTCTTGGGGAAACTTCTGCTCAGACTGGCTTCCCCAGGTTCCTCTCCTTTCTCCATGGCCATCTGCCCAACTGACCTCCACCTCTGAACCCCGCCAGCCCCCAGAGCAGGCCCAGGACACTGAAGCCTGGACAGGGCCGTGGGGCCAGGAGCACCACCCGCAGAACCCGTCTATCCCACAGGACAGCAGGCCCCGCAGGACAGGGTCTCACCGCAGTCCCGCAGCACCCAGAAGCCTCGCTGCTGCTGTCCTGAGGTCCCCAAGCTGGTCTGCTCCAGCCCGGCCTGGCTGCCGGGTCCAGCCGCCGGGGCGTGCCAGGGGAGAGAACAAAGAGGCCGCGTGCGCCCTATTTCCCAGCCCCGCTTCCCTGCCCCCCATTAGCTGAGCAAGCCTTGTTTATATTACAGCAGGAATTATTCCAGCCCTAATCAGAGGCCCTGCAAGGTTTCGGCATTCCACGTATTTCTTTACCCAAGGACACTCTCCAATCCTATAATTTCCATTTCCCCAGACGCCCCTGATTGAAAGCAAACATTTTATATTTGGAAAGGAAAAGAGCCGTGTGCTATTCATAGCCCAGGCGGGCTGTCCGGAGGTGGGTCCGGGGGCCTGGGCCTGGTGGGGCAACAGATCCAAGAGGGCAGCAGGGGCGTGGCTGGCCCCGGGGGGAGGGGAGGGAGACCAAGATCTGGAGTAGGCATCCCTTGGCAGGATGGGGCTGAATGCAATACTATGGCGGCGGCCCACGAGGGCTCATCATGGGGGGCACAGTCCCGTACTGCCTGAAGGCACTTTGAGAAGCTTCCGGTCACTGGGTCCCCAGGACGCAGCTCCGGCTTCCCCCAGCACCACACACCCTCCGGGTTTACTCACCTGCCCACCGCTCCAGGACCCTCATGGGCCATGTTCCTCCCCTCCTCTTTGTCCCCTGATGTGGGAGACGTGCCCCTCTGGGCTCTGTCCACCTGTCCTTTACTGGGGGCCAGAGCCCGCCCCCGTACTCACTGCTGGCATGTGCTGCACACTGCTAAGCCTTCTCTAAGATGCCTCTGTAAATCCTTTGAAATGGTCACCATTGCTCTTCCTGTTTCATGGAAAAGAAACAAGGCATGGTCCCACTTTTGTCCCTCGAGTCTCAGCACCCCAGCACCTGCCTCCTGGCTGTGTGAAGGGTTGCTGCATGTCCTTTGCTTACAGCCATTCCGGTGGGTGTGGAGTGGCGTCCCCTAGTTTTGATGGGCATTTCCCTGCTGCTTGACGAAGGTGGGCATATTCTTGTCTATTCTTCCTGGCTATTTGTATATCCACTTTGGAGAAAGGTCTGTTCATACCCGTTTTTAAATTGGTTATCTGTCTTCTTCTTGAGTCGTAATAGCTCTTTATGTGTTCCGGACACAAGTCCCTTACGAGGTGTAGTCTTTGTACTTCACCCCGTTCTGCAGTCATCTTTTTACCTTTTTGATGGTGCCCTTTAAAGCACAACAAACTTTAGTTTTGATGATCTCCAGTCTGTGCTGCTTCTGTCGCTTATTCTTTATTTAAGAAACCATTTTCTCTCCAAGGTTGGGAAGACTTACCATGGTGTTTTCTTCTAAGGCTTGTATAGCTTTCACTCTTGTGTTTGGGTCTTTGGACCACTTTGAGTCACTGGGTTTTTTAAAGATTTTATTTATTTATTTGACAGAAAGGGAACACGAGCAGGGAGGCTTCCTGCCGAGCAGGGAGCTGGATGCGGACTTGAACCCGGGACTCGGGAACAATGACCTGAGCTGAAGGCAGACGTTTGACATCTGAGCCCCCAGGCGCCCCTTGAGTTGTTTTTTGTATGTGGTGTGAGGCAGAAATCCACCTTCCTTCTTCAGTGTGAGGGTATACAGATGTCCCAACGCCATTTGTTGAAAAGACCATTTTTTCCTCATTGAATCTGCTCAGTACACTTCTAGGAAATCAATTGGCTGTGAAATATGAAGGCTGACTTCTGGGCTCTCAGTTCAGTTCCTTGGATCCACGTGTCTTTCCTGGGTCAGCATCACACAGTCCTCATTCCTACGGCTTTGTAGGAAGTTTTGAAATGGGAAAGATTATGCTCTTTTCCAAGATTGTTGTTGCATTTCTATAGGAATTTTAGGATCAGCTTCTCCATTTCTGAAATGAACTCAGAAGAGATTTTGATAGGGATTGTGTTGAATATCGGCATTGTAACAATATCAAATTGTTCAGTCCATGAACATGGGTTTGATGCAAAACATGTCTTTCTATTTATTTAGTCTTTAATTTCTTTCAACAATATTTTTCCATTGTCAGAATAAAAGTTTTATATTACTTTTGTTTAACTTATCCCCTAAATATTTTATTTCCTTTGATGTTGTAAGTTGTTTGGAAATATATTTGATTTTATATATTCATCTTGTATCCTAAACTTTTCTGAATTTGTTTATAAGCTGTAGATTTGCGTGGATTCCTTAGGATTTTCTGCATACAAGACCATGCCATCTGCAGCTAGATATAGTTTTACTTCTTTCTTTCTAATCTAGATGCCTTTTATTTAATTTTCTTGCCCAAGTTCCCTAGCTAGAATCTCCAATACAAGTTAAATAGAGGTGGTGAGAATAGACATCCTTCTTTTGTTTCTAATTCTAAGGGAAAGTATTTTTTTTCACCATTACTGTTCGGTTAACGGTGAATTTTTCATGTATGGCATATATTATGTTGAGGTAATTCTATTCCTAGTTCGTTGAGTGTTTTTATGATGAAAAGGTGTTTGTCAAACACTTTTTCTTCATTAATTGAAATGGTAATGTAATTTTCCCCCTTGATTCTACTCATGTGTTATATTATGTTAACTGATTTTCAGATGTTAAACCAACACTGCATTCCTGGGATAAATCCCACTTTGTCATGGTGCATAATTCTTTTTATACATTGCTGGATTCCATTTAATAGTATTTTGTTGATGATTTTGTGTCTATATTCATAAGAAAATGTAAGTGAATAGTGTACCATTTCTTGTGATGTCTGTCTGGTTTTGATATAAGGACAATACTGGTCTCATAAAAGTAGTTGGAAACACCCCCATTCTCTTTTATTTTAGGAATCATTCATGAAGAATTCATAGTAATTCCTTTCCAAATGTTTGGAAGAATTTACCAATGAAGCCATTTGGTCTTGGACTTTTCTTTGTGGATGTTGTTTGATGACTAAGACAAACTCTTGTATAGGTCCATTTAGATTTTTCTACTTCTTGGGTCATTTTTAGTTCTTCTTTCAAGAGATTTGTCCAATTCCTCTCAGTTATCTCATTTGTGGCATACAGTTGTTCACAGCATTCTCTTATAATTATTTTTATTTCTGTAAGGTCTGTAGTTATGTCTTCTCTTTGATTTCTGACTAATTTGAGTCTTTTTTTTTCCTCTTTGGTCTAGCTTAAGGTTTATCAATTTTGTGGATCTTTTCTGGGAACAAACGCTTGGTTTAGTTGAGTTTCCTATTGTTCTGTGTTCTCTATTTCCTTAATCTCTGCTGTAATATTTATTATTTCATTCCTGCTACTTGCTTGGGATTTAGTCTGCTCTTCTTATTCTAGGTCTTGAGGTGGAACTTCGTTGATTTGCAATCATTCTTCTTCTCTGTAGTTAAACCTATAAATTACCCTCTAAACTACACTCAGAAATATCATGTATTTTTAAAAAGCCTTTTATTAATCTCAAGGTATTTTCTAACTTCCTTTGTGATTTCTTCTTTGTGTCACTGGCATTTAATAGTATGTTATTGAATTTGTATGTATTTGTGAATTTTACAACTTTTTTATGTTACTAATTTCCGGTTTCACTCCATTGTGATCGCAAGTCGTACTTTGTACAATATCAGGATTTTTTTTTAAAGAATTTAAGTTTGTTTTGTGACCTACCCTATCATCTGTCCTGTAGAACGTTCCATGTATGCCTGAGGAAAATGCATATTCTGCTCTTGTCAGGTGCAGTGTTCTGTACATATTGGTTAGGTCTAGTTTGTGTATATTGTTGTTCAAAGTCTTCTGTTTCCTTCTGGTGTTCTGCCTACTTCTATCCATTATTGAAAGTGTAGTATTGAGGGCTTTGATAATTATTGTTGAATTGTCTATTTCCACGCTCAATTCCATCAGCTTCTGTTCCACATATGGGAGGGCTCTGTTGTTTGGTGCATATATGTTTACAGTTGTTATAATTTCCTTATGCATGGCCAGTTTTAGCTTTACAAGATGTCTCTCTTTGTCTCTAGTAAAAAAATGTTACAGCTACTTCATCTGATATTGATATAGCCACTTCAGATTTCTTGTGGTTTACATATACATGATGTAACTCTTTTCACTGTTATGCTTTTAACCTATGTAAATCTCTGAATCCAGTGCTGTGTGTCATATAGCCAGCATGTAGTTGGATGGTTTTTATTGACTTTGATAGTCTCTACCTTTTGATTGGATTGTGTAATCCATTCATAGTTAATGTGGTTATTGGTATAGTTAGACTTACATCTGCCATTTTACTTTTTCTTTACTCTCAGTCTCCTTTACTTTTGTTTCACTCTTCCTCCTCCTTTCTTTCGTATGAAGTGAATGTTTTCTAGTGTAACATTTTCCTTCCTTTAGCAACTCTTTACTTCTTTTAGTGACTACTAAGTAGTCACATTAGTGGTTGCTCTAGGGTCTACTACACATATCTTATAAAAAATCTATTTTGGATTTCTACTAACTTCATTCTAATGTGAGATAGAAATGTTATTCCTAAATAGATCTGTTCTCTCTCTGCCCTTTTGTGTTATTGTTATACATATTAAATTTATATTTGTTCTAAACCAAATAGTAGTACATTGTTATAATTGCTGTTTTATATAAAGAATTTGAGAAAAGAAAGGAGAGAAAATATGTATTTACTGAATTATTCTGTTTATCTTATTTACCATTATCTGTTTTTTTTTTTTTAACTGGTTCATGCAGGTTTGAGTTACAGCTGATGTCATTCCCTTACTTCAGTGTAACTCAGCTCCTACCTATCTCATTTATGTTGTTATTGTTGAATATATGACATTTGTATCCCACCAATACATTAATATGCATATTGTTTCATACCATTGTTTTTTAAATCAGTTAAGAGATGAAAGAAGAAAATAGTATATATTCTGGTTTTTTGTTTTGTTTTTGTTTTTGTGGTAATTAATAGTTACCTTTAACAGTGTTCTTTTTTTAATGTGGATAAGAATTTTTCCCATTTGGGTATAATTCCTTTTAGCCTGAAAAAAGCTTCTTTTAATATTTCTTATAAGATGGGTCTGCCAGAAGAAAATTTGCTCAGTTTTGGTTTCCTGGGAACATTCTTATTTCACTCTCATTTTTGAAAGATAGTTTTGGTAGATATAGGATTCTGAGTTAAACGATGTTCTTTCAGCACTTTTACTATGTCCTACCACTGCCTTATGGCTTCCATTGTTTCGGATGAGAAGTCAGCTGTTATCCTATTTGGATTCCTTTATATGTGACCATTTTCTCTTGTTGCTGTTAAGATTTTCTCTTTGTCTTTGGCTTTCTGCAGTTTTACTCTGTATCTTGGTGTAGATTTCTTCCTGATTGGACTTTGCTGACCTTTGTGAACATGTAGATTAGTGTTTTTCAACAACTGGGAAGTTTTCAGACATTATTTCTTCTAATATTATTTCTGCTTTCTCCTCTCCTTTTGGATTGCCATTACATGTATGTTCTTGTACTTAAAGGTGTACCAGTTTTCTCTGAGGTTATGTTCAGTTTTCTCCATTCTGTTTTCTCATTGTTCTTTGGCTTGCACAATCTCTATTGGTCTTCTTTAAGCTTACTAATTCTTTCTTTGCCAGTTCAAATCTATTATTTGAGCTCCCGTAATGAATTTTTCATTTCACCTATTATACTTCTAAACTCCATAATTTTTTATTTCATCCTTTTTTTTTATTTTTAAAGATTTTTATTTATTTGACAGAGAGAAACATAGCTAGAGAGGGAACACAAGCAGGGGGAGTGAGAGAGGGAGAAGCAGGCTTCCCGCTGAGCAGGGAGCCCGATGTGAGACTCGATCCTGGGTCTCCGGGATCATGACCTGAGCCGAAGGCAGTCGCTTAACCAACTGAGCCACCCAGGTGCCCCTATTTCATCCTTTTTAATATTTTCCATCTCTACTGATATTGTCTATTTGATGAAACATTGTTTTTATATCTTAAGTTCCTGAAGTATGGTTTCCTTTAGTTCCCTGAATATATTTATAATGGTTTCTTTGAAGGCTTTGTCTGTTGCATAGTACTAATGCTCCTCTTAGACACACATTCACCTTTCTTTATATCCTATGTAAAAATGTTCTTATTTCTTTATATGTCATAATTTTTTGTTGAAAACTAGACATCTTAGGTAATATGATATAGGAACTTTGAATTGTCCTTCCTCTTCTTGGGGACTTATTTTTGCTATTTCTTTTGTGTCTTGGCTAGACTATTTTAGTGAAGTCTGCTTCCCCTGCAACATGAAGGCATTACTATTGCTCCTCTGGGGGCGGAGCCTTGAGCATATCCAAAAGTCCCCTGGGATGGTGTTGGCTTGGTGGGGCTCTCTTTGAGTCATCTCTTTCTCTGAGTTCCATTACACTGTCATCTTCATTCCTTAGGTGCAACGATTACCAATTGCTTGCTTTATAGTTTTCAACAATCCCTTGGGCCATCTGTTTCTCAGCAGTCTGATCCAAGTCAGTGTGCACAGGACTATATTTTAAAGCCAATCTTTGAGGTTTATTTTGCCCCCAGGGTGTCGTCTTAGCTGTTTCTTTCCCTAGTTCTCTCTAGGCTAATGAACGAGATGGCCTGTGG
This sequence comes from Spilogale gracilis, assembly GCA_004023965.1. NCBI lineage: Eukaryota > Metazoa > Chordata > Mammalia > Carnivora > Mephitidae > Spilogale > Spilogale gracilis. Next base: position 6,387 of record PITA01024741.1, on the reverse strand, counting down.
CTCCTAACTAAGAGGACTATTGTCCTTTTAACTTAAGCCACCTTAAGCTTAAATTTCTCTGTGTTTTTTTCAAATAATGCCAGTTCCCTTGGAGCTCTTTTCTAATGGGATGCTTCTCTTTCTAGACAATGTCTCTGATCCACTACTCTGGATCCCGAATAGGGCAGTAGACTCTGGTCTGCATGACTTGACTTTCTTATTTTGGAAACTCTGCCCTAATGTGGAACAAGGGTCATGAGGGCTGCAGTATTCTTGGCTGGATGTACCTGGGGCAGAGCCACTAGCCTATGGGTGGGAGATGGTGGAGGAAGGGAGATCCTGACCTCTTGGTCACACTCACTAGGAATTCCTCAACTTGGAACAGGAAGGCATTTGAAATGCTGGTGGCCTGTCCTTCCTGGTGAGATATATTAAGACTTGGTTGAGAGCTAAGGGGAAGGAGGGCCATCATCTTTTTAGCCACACTTAGCCAGAGTGGAGCTTCTATCAAGCTGAGAGTGGAGAAGGAGAGAAGGAATGGGTTCAGGCTCAAATGTCACAGATTCTTGCTCTTCTTACCAAGTTTTGGTATGTTTCTTTGAATAACCTTCTCTTCAATTTTTTAAAGATTTTATTTATTTATTTGATAGAGAGAGAGATCACAAACAGGCAGAGAGGCAGGCAGAGAGAAAGTGGGGGAAGCAGGCTCCCCACTGAGCAGAGAGCCCGATGTGGGACTCGATCCCAGGACTCTGAGATCCTGACCTGAGCCGAAGGCAGAGGCTTAACCTCTGAGCCACCCAGGCGCCCCTCTCCTTATGTTTTTAACTTCATATTCTAATGGCTCATGGTGTTGTTCCTATAGACAATCCATATATTTTCACTGGCAAAGTGCCTATTTAAAGCTTTGCCCATTTTTAAGTTGGATTATTTTCTTATTGATTGTTGAGATTTCTTTATCTATTATGACTACAAGTTCTTCTTTGGATATATGCTTTGCAAAGTTTTTCTCCCAGTCTGTAGTTCATCTTTTCATTCTTGTAAGAGTGTCTATTGCAAAGTGGCTGTCTTTACTTTTGATGAAGTCCAAGTTGTCAATGTATTGTTTTATGCAAATGACTCCCTACTGACAAGGCAAGACTTTTTTGGTATTCTTTTTAGTGCCCTGTAAATTCTGAGGGCTTCCAATCTAGCTGCTGGGAATAGGCACTCTTCCTGGTCTTGTGAAAGCACTGGTTATCATTGCCTCTAATCCTCTTAGCTGGCTCTATCTTCATCCTTGAATAGCTTCTTCACATGCATATGCTGACCCATACTCAGCTTCTGCTACGTCCTTGAAGGGAATCCTCTGAAGTTCTTTCTTCATGCAGGCGTCTACTCTTATAATATTCTGTCCAATGACTCTTGCCATCTGGTCTCCCAAGTCTCAGCTTTGTCTCTTGACTCAGTGAGACCACTGTGCCCTATCTTTTCCCTCTGCCTGCATCATGACCTGGAAACTATCAAAGGCAGCAAAGTGGAGTACTCACAGGGCTCACCTCCTTTGTTTCCTGGCTCCTAGAGATCAATCTCTTTCCTTCATTGTCTGATGTTCAATGTCTTATGTCTTGAAAAAAACCATTGTTTCATACATACTATTTATTTTTTGATTGGACTGTTTCTCTTGGCCAGAGGTAGAAGTCTTTGCATTATTTAATTTCCTAAGTGAACTTTCATAAAAGTTATTACTTTGGGGAGGTATGGGTTGGACTGGAGGACTGGAGTTTGAAGGGGCTGGATCAGACTTAGAGATGAGTGTGGAAGCAAGCAAGGAGAGAGAGACCAGGAGGTCTGCAGGCACATTGGGATTTGACTCATGATTCCTGGTCCAGGAAGGTCTCTCCCTTTGCAGCCACCTCCCCAGTCTTATGGCTCAGGCTTGTTGGAGACGTGGAAGGAAGTGTTCTGCCTGAGGGTTATGGCTCCCTCATCCCTGGGATGAAGGACCCATTTCTGGCCCCTTTGGTATCTGAACAAAGCTCTGTCCTGGGCATATCTTCTCCCAGATGTCTTTTTATTTCCTCACCTATGGTCGGCAGGAACATCTCAAGGCCTGGCACGTGGTCTGGCCTCAGCCTGGTGTTAACAGCATACTTCTGCTCTCACCTGAGGCTACCAGCACTATGTTGGAGCCTGGCAGTGATTCCTCATATAAAAATACAGTCGTTGTCGACCTGCTTGTTACAGAGGCTTTCTTTCTCCCTTCAATTCCTTTGGAGCTCTTGTCAAAAATCAGTTAACTCTGTAAGGATGGGTTTATTTCTGGGCCATTTCTATCCCATTGATGAGTTTGTCTATGATCAATGTGGTTCTTTTGCCAGAACCACAATGAGTCTTGAAATTAAATAGCATAAGTCCACTAATCTTTCCCTTCTTTCCAAGATGGCTTTGGATATTCTAGGTACTTCACATTTCTACATAAATTTTAGAATAAACTTGTCAATTTCTAAGAAAAGGCTACTAAGATTTTGATTGGGATTGCATTAAATCTGTACATCAGTTTGGGAATCAACATCTTAGCGATGTTGTCTTTCGACTTAAGAGCATGGTATGTATCCACATTTATTTAGATCTTCTTCAGTTTCTCTTAATAGTCTTTTGTAGTTTTCCGTGTACCTGTCCAGCACAACTTTGGCTAAGTTTTCCCTAGTCATTGTACATTTTTGATGCTACATAGATAATACTGATTTTTTTTAAAGAATCATATTCTAGAGCCCCTGGGTGGCTCAGTGGGTTAAAGCCTCTGCCTTCGGCTCAGGTCATGATCTCAGGGTCGTGGGATCGACACCCGCATCAGGCTCTCTGCTCAGCAGGGAGCCTGCTTCCTCCTCTCTCTCTGTCTGCCTGCCTCTCTGCCTGCTTGTGATCTCTCTCTGTCAAATAAATAAATAAAATCTTAAAAAAAAAGAATCATATTCTAATTGTTCATTTCTAGTATATGGAAATGTAATTGATTTTTGTGTGATGATCTTGCATCATGAAATCTTGCCTAACTCATTTATTATTTCCAGTAGATTTTGGGGGGTAAATTCCTTAGACTTCTCTAGGTACATAAGGTGTCATCTGAAAAATAAAGATATTTTTGTTTCTCTCTTTCCATGTATTTGATTTCTATTCTATTACCTTATTGCACTGGCTATCACCTCAAGTATAACAGCATACTTCTGCTCTCACCCGAGGCTACCAGCACTATGTTGGAGCCTGGCAGAGAATGAGAGCAAACATCCCGACCTCTTTTCAGTCTAAAGCAAAGCAGGGAATCTTTCACCATTACATGTGATGCTAATTGCTGGTTTCTTATAGATACCCTTTATCCGGCTGAGGAAGTTTTCTTTTGTTCCTAGAAAGTTTCCTTCTGTTCCCCCTCACCACACCACCAAATCATGGAATTTGAACAGATATTGAATTTTTCAATTTTTTTTGCATTTATTGATGTTATAATATATTTTGCCTTCATTGATAATGTAAAATGTACTGATTTTTAAAATGTTAAAGCAACTTTGTATTTTTGCTATTAAGAGGGATGCACTTGAATTCATATGCACACACCTTTTTCTGCAATTGATTTGCTAATATTTGTTCAGGATTTTCTGTCTATATTCTTAAAGAATATTGGTCTGTAATTTTCTTATAATGTCCTTTGCTAGTTTTGTTATTCAGGTTATGATTGGCTCATTGAATGGTTAGAAAGTATTCCTCCTCCTGTATTTTCTGAAAGAATTAGTCTAAGATTGGTATTTCTTCCTTAAATATTTGATATAATTCACTAGGGAAGCCGTCTGCGCCTAGATTTTTCTTTGTGGGGAGATTGCAAAGGTTTAGTAGGTACAGGGCTATTCATGTGTACTGTTTGTGTGTGGGGGCATGAGCGCGCGAATTACAGAATTTTGTGCTTTTTAAGGAGTTTGTCCATTTTATTGAAGCCAAATCTATTGGCATAAGGTTGTCCATAACATTCCTTTGTTATTGTTTTACTGTCTTCAGGACCTGTAATTACATCTTCTTTTCCATCATTAATGACAGCTATTTTCTCTTTTTTCTTTTTCTTTAATGGAGCTAAGGATTTTGTCAATGTTATTGATCTTCAGGAAACCAACTCTGTGTTTTCTTCGTTTTCGCTATTGTTTGCTCATTTTCTATTTTGATTTCTTTTCTTGTCCTTGTCATTTCCTTTTTTTATTTTAATTTGTTTTTTAAATTCTTAAGGTGGAATTTAGATGATCCATTGTAGGCATTTAAAGCTGTAAATTTCTCTGTAAGCACAACTTTTCTTACTTCCACAGATTTGGCTAGGGTTTGTTTCAATTTTCACTACTTCAAAATATTTTCTTATTTCCGTTATGATTTCTTCTTTGACCTATGGATTATTTATTTATTTATTTTAAAGATTCTATTTATTTGACAGAGAGAAACACAGCCAGAGAGGGAACACAAGCAGGGGGAGTGAGAGAGGGAGAAGCAGGCTTCCCGCCGAGCAGGGAGCCCGATGCGGGGCTCGATCCTGGGACTTAAACCAAAGGCAGACGCTTAACAGGCATCCCAGGCGCCTCTAGATGAGTTAATGTTTGGAATGGCTGTATCTTCCTGAAGATTCCGCTTTTATCATTATGAATCAATTCCTTTTCTCTAATGATACTTTGGTGTCCTTTCTATCTTCCCACTTATCAGTCATTTTTGGCACTCCTCACTGCTTCATGTGAGTAAGTAAGCTTGCATCTGATCTTTTTCTTTTCAATCTGAAGAACTTCCTTTAACAGTTGCAGTTTTAAACTCCCTGAAGAGTGAATTATCTCAGCTTTTGTTTGCATGAAATGTCCTTATTTTCCCTTTATTTTTAAGGGGTGATTTTACTGGCTGTCGAATTCTAGATTGAATTTTTTGGTAGCCTTTCAAAGATGCCTAGATGTTCTTTTTCTTTAGAGCATGTTGACTGGTTTTCCGAGAGGCAGTTATTAGTTTACTGGCAGATGAAATTGATCTTGCTGAGGTTTGCAGTTGGGTATTTCAGGGTGCGTCCAGAGTAACCCCTCACAATGGTGAAGCAGAGCACCAGTGTCCCTGAGTGTGGTGCAAGCCCCTGGATCCCCACCCAGCTCTTAGCACCCACCAGCTGTTCTCTCTTCAGCCTAGCAGAGCACAACCCTGTGCATTTACAGTGTAGGAACCTGCTGGCTCAGAGGAGCTCTGTGCAGAATTCTACACCGTGCGTCTCTACACAGCTTCCCCCTTCCCACACCTTGCCTTGCAGTTCCGTCCAGCACAGCGGTCTTGAGCACCACTCTCTTCCCTCTTCCCAGCGAGCTGTCTGGTTTTATGTTCTGTATTCCTGTGCCACCGTTGAGTGAGTGCATGAGGCATAAAGCCAGAATGTGGAGCTCATCTTGAATGTTTTTCTTCTCTCGAGAATTACAGCTCTGCTTTGTCTAGTTTTATAGTTGCTTATGGGGACAGGGGTAAAGCTTGCACTCTGTATTTCCTTATGATTGGATCTGGAAGTTAAGATTTCCTCTTTACTCATCTTTTTTATATGTAAATTCCTTTTTAAGATTTTATTTTACAGAGAGGGAGAGAGTAGCAGAGGAAGAGGGAGAAGCAGACTCCACGCTGAGCAGGGAGCCTGATACAGAAGGCAGACAAGCTGAAGATAGACGCTTAACCAGCTGAGCCACCCAGGCGCTCTTATATGGTTCATCTTTTGTATTTGAACTGTTTTTTTTCCACTTATGCATGTATTTATATCACTTTTTAAAATGATGGCGTAAAAGATCCCAGTGTGGTGGTGATCAGCTTGCCCGTTGGCTTACAGACTGCTTGCCTGACAATGATTCCACAGGTTGTCTTGGACCCTTCCTTGTCACTGAGGGTTGGGAGTTTGGAATGAGCTGGTCTTCAGTATGAGTGCTGGTTCAGCCACTGGCTAGTTCTCTGGCCTTGAGGAAGCCCCTTGGTTTCTCTAATCTCCAGTTTCTTCTGGGAAAAATGTAGAAGAGGATCCCTCTCTCATAAGGCAGCTTTGAGAGGCAGAAGTCATTCCTCTGAAATGCCTACCACAGTACAGTCTATAGTATAGGTGTTTAGTGAGTCTTCTTTCTTTCTCTTCTTCTTCCTTGCCCAGTGCTTCAGCAAGGGGAGCCTGGTCCAAGCCTTGAGTTTTTCCTTTTCTCCCTTTGCAATAATCATCTTGAGAGAGTGAGTGAAGAAAATTATCCAAGCAATTGGGAAGCCAGTGGAGCCAGCACTGCCGGGACATCCCTGAGTGGATGGATGGGAGAAATGGATGAGACGGATGAGTGGATGGATGAGATGGATGGGATGGATGGATGGATGGATGGATGGATGGATGGATAGATGGATGGATAGATGGGTGGA